>CAUYQU010078135.1:0-59090 GCA_963574635.1 Cheracebus regulus | reverse complement strand
TAAGCACAATTATTGGCACAAAAGAGGTTTTTAATACCCATTTTTAGACTGCATTCTAGCCTGGGCAATAAAACAAGAATCCCATTCTCTCTCCCTCTTTCTCTTCCTCTTTCTTTCTCTCTTTCATTCTTTTTTTTCTTTCTTTTGCTATTTCTTTCTTTCTTTCTCCTTTTCTCTCTTTTTCTAAAAAATAAATAAATAAATAAATAAAACTTAAGGTTAACATAAAACTTAAAGGCAAAACACTGATTACTTTCTTCCTAATGCTACAAGATTGTCTGTTCTCTCACTCTGTCTTAACCTTGTAGTTTATTAATTCTTTCAATCCATGAGCATGGGATGTTTTTTCATTTGATTGTATCATCTTTGATTTCTTTTACAGTGTTTTATAGTTGTCCTCATAGAGATCTTTTGCTTCCTTTGTTAAACATATTCCTATGTATTTTTCTGTGTATGGCTATTCTAAATAGGACTGTGTTCTTGGTTTGGCTCTTAGCTTGATCTGTATTGGTGTATAGAAATCTACTGATTTTTGTATATTGATTTGTATCCTGATAACAGGATACTGATTCTATTTCCTGAAACTTTACTGAAGTCCTTTGTCACTTCACTTCAGGAGCCTTTTGGTAGAGTCTATAGAATTTCCTAGATTTAGAGTCATATCATCAGTGAAGAGAGAGAGTTTGACTTTCTCTTTTCCTATTCAGATACCTTTCATTTCTTTCTCTTGCTTTATTGCTCTGGCTAGGGTACCAGTACTATGTTGAACAGGAGTGGTGAGAGTATACATCTTTATCTTGTTTCAGTCCTTAAGGGAAATGCTTCCAGCTTTCGTTTGTTAGTAGGATGTTGGCTGTGGGTTTTTCACAGATGGCATTATTATTTTGAGGTATATTCCTTCGATGCCTAGTTTGTTGAGAATTTTTATTATGAACAGTTGTTGGATTTTATGAAAAGCTTTCTCTCTGTCTCTTGAGTTGATCATTTTTTTATTTTTAATTCTGTTCATGTGGTGAATTGCATTTATTGATTTGTCTATGTTGAACTGACCTTGCATCCCAAGAATAAAGCACAGTTGATCATGGTGAATTAACTTAAAACCAGGTCATCCTTATCTTCCAGTGAAAAATATTGCTGGCTATTACTCAAGCTCTCATTATTCAGAAGCTTCCACATTACACATAAGTCATTCATTATTTTATGTTACACTGAACTTTTTAAGTCATAAAATAATGAACACTAATTAACTAATTAAAGCAGATATCAAAATTAAGAAAATCAACGTTTTATTCCTGTTTATAGCACACAATTAAATGATAATTTCATATGACTATACACATACATATGAATATTATATATTTGCATATATATACATAGATATGAATGTATGTGTGTTGTGTATATATACATATATATACACAAAGAGATACTTTTATGAATGAAATACCACTCCTTGTCTTCCCCCAAAACTAAAACAATAAAGCTAATATCTGTGAAGCCCTATAAGCTGGACTTTTTTCCAGAAATTTTCATGATTTTTCAGATATATAAAGTGAATAAAATTGATTTTTGCTAACACCAACTTCTGAGCTCTAGCATGCATATTTAAACTTATTATTGAGCATGCACAGAGCTAAAAGTGGAGGTAGACTGTCTTTCCCATTATAAGAACAATCTGCACTTGACACACTGATAATGTCTTAACCTTTTACTCCCCAAAGTAAAGACTCCCACTCTCTGCACATCTTGTATTATTACCTCGGAAGACCTCTTTTCCATGTCTTTTTTTTTTTTAACTTTTTTATAATATCCTGAAATTTTTTATATTAAAATATTTGATGGCTAATAGTCTCTTTGACAATGTTAGTCACATGTTGATTATGTGCTTCTATTTTTAATATTAATTATAGGTACTGTGATTTCCCTCATATGAGTATACTTTTAGACACAGGAAGTCAATCACTGTTAATAACCCCAATAATTGAGCATAAATTTCTCAATCACTTTTTGAACTGATTTGGGGCTATAATTAATTGGGGTCCAAGAAAGATGCAACATAAATGCCAGTTAAAATTATACTGATGGAAACATGATGCTCATTCTAGTCTTGGCTCTGCTATAAAATGTTGTGTGATTTTTGACAAACCATTTACTCTCTCCAGTCTTTAGTAGCCTCAGATTAGAGCTTAGACAAGACTCAGATGAAGTTTCTGTGAAAACGCTCAAAAAGAAGGCGAGAAGCATGGTTTGTTGGTGCCTTACAGACTCACAGACACCCATGCACCTGCATGCACACACACACACAAACACCCTGAAGTCACTGAAAGCTCAATTGAATCTCCATGTATTCCACAAAATCGTTCCTGATCCCACATTTTCTGTCTACCCACATCCCTTCTGTTCGTTCCTAGGGGATTTGATCTACCTATTTTAGTATACCTATTACCTTTGACCTAAATGTCTGCCTTTAGAAAGATTTTGAGCCATTGTACAAAAATCCTTGTGCTTTGGAGCCAAAAAAAAAAGAAAAAGGAAAAGAAAAGAAACTCCTTTTTTCAACCGAAGTCAAGGACCCAAAGCCTCTGGACTCATTTCCTCATCTTTTATAATGAGAGTGATATTAACCTCCATGTAGAGTTATTCTGAGGATTAAATGAGATTCTCTGTGATCTTAGTTGTGGTCAGCACATAAAATAATCTCCACAATTGTTAGTAGTTTGTATTGTTTATAATTACTTTCACACGTCCCTGATTCCCACACTCCCTTGTAAGTTCCTCAAGTATAAAAGTTGTGCCTGATGAGTTCTTCACACATAGTTCTTAAGAATTCTTCAGGAAGGAAGGCAGGAAGAAATGAAGAAAGGGAAGACATTATAAATGGACAAGAAACATTAAGTAACATCTCAAAAAAAATGTGTTTACCTAACACAGAAATCAGGAAAATAAATCATATTGGATGTTCAGATTCTCTTTACAGGGAATGCCACTCACTAAAGATTCCAGAAGAGGGACACATGTTTTACAAGTAATTTTAAATATACAAGTTGTGTTTATTAGGAAAAGTAGTATTTTCTCCTACCTTTACTACATTTCATTTCCCACACTGTCCAATTAATAATTTAGTGTTGAACAGGACAGATTCCAACTGTTAATCTGAAAGTTTCACTCTTCAGCAGTTCTGCAAACATTGTTGGAGGATTTCTGAGCACCAAGGAAGTAGAGAATAAACCAAAAGTGAAAGGGCAAGTAGAGAAGCAGGAAGCACAGAGATTCTAAAGAAATGACAGGCAGAGGGCTGGGTGATTTTGAAGGACAAGAAGCTTAAATCTACCTGCTTGTCAATAAAATACTTCTTGTTTCAGTTCTCCTGGAAAACTGGTATCTCATTCTGCATTCACAACAGCATTTGCCTGACTCACCAGCTATAGTTATGCCTACAAGTAGAGCAGAAAAACAGAAAAAATCCTATCTCAAAGAAAACGTACAAACATTTTATTTCTTTCCAGATCTCCAAAATGAGGATGAGAAATTTCCAAGTGCTCTGAGCAACAAAATTATCTGAAATGGCAAATGCTACAGTGTCAAATGTGTAAAGGTAGATATGGTCTGCTTGACTCTCTGGATCAAACTGAATTCAATATTCAAAGTCTAGTTCACATCCAAGAACATAAATTATCATTACCACAAAAAAATAAACATGGGAAAAGATCCAGAAGCATAGTGATATATAAATTCAGTTTAAAAAAGATAAGGCACATTAGGATATACTCATGTTAAGATGGTCTAGCCAGGTGCAGTGGCTCACACCTGTAATCCCAGCACTTTGGGAGGCTGAGGTGGGCAGATCACAAGGTCAAGAATTCAAGACCAACCTGGCCAACATGGTGAAACTCCATCTCTACTAAAGATACAAAAGTTACAGCCGGGCGCGATGGCTCAGGCCTGTAATCCCAGCACTTTAGGAGGCCAAAGTAGATGGATCACCTGAGGTCAAGAGTTTGAGACCAGCCTGTTCAACCTGGAGAAACCCTGTCCCTACTGAAAATACAAAATTAGCCAGGCTGAGGCAGGAGAATTGCTTGAACCGGGGAGGCAGAGGTTGTGGTGAGCTGAGATCATGCCATTGCACTTCAGCCTGGGCAACAAGAGTGAAATTCCATCTCAAAGAAAGAAAAAAATTAGCCGAGTGTGGTGGTGTGCACCTATAATCCCAGCTACTTGGGAGACTGACACAGGAGAATCACGTGAACCTGGGAAACGGAGGCTGCAGTGAGCCAAGATCATGCCATTGCACTCCAGCCTGGGTGACAGGGTGATACTATGTCTCTAAACAAAACAAAACAAAAACAAGATGGTCTAAGTTGGTGCATTGGTGGTCTTGTAGTGATCAAATTTATCCACATTTTTATGATGTGATTACAAAAGTAAAACTTTTTATTCCAAGTAGTAGTCTTACAAATGTTTAATTTTCAAATTTCCCCAGATCATTTTCTCTGTTGCTCACTGTCATAAGTGATCCTTTCTCAATGTGCTTAAAAGAGATCTGAAGCTTGATCTTATCAAATTTCATGGAAGTTTATGACTTAAATCTTGACAGACAGATCCCAAAAGGCCATCTTTAAAAAGTTCAGCCTTCTAAAGCAATAGGCTCCAATAAGATATAGGGACTCAGGTGCCATTGATAGAACTGATGTTTATCACAGGGTATAGCTTTCTTCAATTTACACACACTGCACTCATTGCAGAACAAAATTATAATGAAATATATTTGCATTTATAACCTAAGGCAACTGCAGGTAGCCTAGAATTTCTGGGGCATATCCAATTTAATATAATTTTATTCCTTTTAACAAATTAAATGTCACTTAATTTGTATACCTTTGTAAAATGTTTTGTATGATAAATTCATAATTCAGGAAAACTTTATCTGCAATGTTAAGAATCCTGTTTTTTATTTAGAAAAAAAATGCTTTTACTATTCATAAGACATATTGAAAACCCAAATCCCTTTCAACTTAAGCTGCTGTCCAAGAAAGTAACCTCCAGAACACAACAACCCCTTAAGACCTACTACCAGTCAGGCATGATCTGAGGCTAGGATGGAATATCACAAGTAAATGACCATTTACTTGGTTTCTACTGCATGCTGTCATACACTGTGCTCAATTATGAGCAAATTATAATTACTAAAGCCTTCCACATTAGTTCTTCAGGCTTCAAAAGGACAGTTTTGTGTGTGTTGAACTCTCCAGTGAATAAGAGAACTGAGAGCTACCTCTAACTTGTCACTGGCAATTTCCCTTGAATAGAGTTCCCCTAAGGAATCCATGAAGGTGCAACTGTTTATCAGGCTCCCCCTGGATAGCACTAGAAATCCACCAAGTAAGGCTCAGTTTAGGAAAATTTTCTTGAATGATTTAATGGATGATTTTCTCTTTTCCATTTTGTTTTCACATTATAGAACTCCTGAAAGGGTCCTCTAATTTTCTTTTCAATTATATTGTTTTTCTCTTTGCCTTTTCCATCTGTTTTATTGGAGATTTCTTCACCTCATTTTCTAAGATTTTTTTTTTCATTTCTGTTATCAGTTTTTTACTTTTTGATAACTCGTTTTGTCTCTGTTGTTCCTTTTATAGTAACCTATTATTTCATGGATGGACGATGTTATCTTTTGGAGGATACCAGTGATCATTTTTTGAAGTTTTCTTGTTCCAGCCTAAGTTCTCTTTCCCCTAGATTGCATTATTCAATGTGTTTTTTTGGGTCTCCAGCTTTCACACTGAAGGCTTTCCTTGAATGTCCATGGTTCTTAATTTCCCACTGGTTTCTAAGAGTGGAGCTCTCTAAATTGATTTGAAGCTTTGAGCCCAAGAATGAGCTTTGTAAAAGTGAAACAGTGAGTTTCACTACGTAATGATCTGCTCAGTTGTTTTATCAGAGTAATGCTGAAGTCAGTTCTCTCCTCCTAGGCTATTGTGAATTCCAGAGATGAATCCTACAACCCCCTGAAGGAGGGCACAACTGTAGCTGCAAAGGTTCTGGAAACCAGGTAGAAGTCAAGTATTAGGAATGAAAAAATTGTGGTTTTTCATTCAGGTGGAAAGACTTGTGTTTTTTTCAGAAGGTACCTTCCTCCAGACTCAACTTGAAAAATACTTGCTTTAAGCAAATATATATAAAGATATATAACATTTATAAAGGATTTTTTCTTTCTTATTTCATTTTATTCTAATTGCAAAAAAACCTTTTTTCTAATATCCTTTTATCTACTCACAAATGCAAATCAGTTGTGTTGATTTTATTAACAGTACTTTGAAAAATTAAGCAAGCTGAGTTGGCAGAAGAGCTAGCTGTTGTTTCTGTTTAGTTTCACATTTTTAATTGCATCCTCCATGAAAATGTATAACTAGGTCTTGGTTTTAATTTATGATTAATACAACTAATTCAAATATTTTAAAATAATTAATGGCAGCCTCAAAAAGAGCAAGATTAATGAAATTTCCAAAACAGTTAAATAAACTTTAATTTATCATCTTATTTGGCTTGACCAACTCTAAAATGTGAGTCTTTACTAATATACTCAAGAACTAAGAAGAAGAAAGAGGGAAAAGTTACTTTTTCCAAAATAATATGAAGTAAAAATGCTATTAAATTTCAGTGGTTATTTAATGCAGAGACTAATTGTATTGTTAGAATAGTAATTTCTTTACTACGTCTTCCTCACAGAGCATAAAAGCCATGGAATGGAGAAATGGGTAGTTCTGATGCCAATAAGATTGTCAGTACTTGGAGGATAATATTTTTCTCACACATATATTTAAGTTAATGTGCATCTTATTTCCCCCTTGTTATTTGTACTGTCCTGCATTATTCTCAGTGACACATTTTCAGAAAAAGATTAAAATAATGTCACATTTAGTGTTTCATCTTCAAAACTTCACATAATTAGAGACACTTTTAAAACTAATTAACTTGTTATTTTCCAGCAAATGTGGGGTAAATGTACATTTGTCATATTACACTTGTGATCTGTCAGAAAATCTTGTTAAATAATTTATACAATATCATGTTGGTCTACCATAGTTAAAAATAATAATACCTTATATGTAACTTAACAGAAGAAATTGCCAATATTTTAGATAAAATTATTTTTAAAAATATATCAGCATCAGTGGAATAACAAATTTAAACTCTTTGATGCAAGTCCATTTACTAAAGACTTAACATTCAGCAGATATGTTGTGGCTACTTCCTCAGAGTAAATTATTGATAATAATAATTTCATTTTCTCAGCTATTTGCATAGGATCTACCTCTTTGGAGTCATTGGTAAATGTCCTTATTTGTTTTTTAGATTAACTTAATGTATATGTAAGTAACAACACTACTTTATACTCAATTCCACAATTCATATTATGTTTTGAAACAGAATTTTCATGTTTTGACTATTTTCAGGCAAAAAATACTAATGTGCCTAAAAATGTATTGTTTCTATGCCTATAAATTACTGTTCTGCAATGAGAACACATGGACACAGGGAGGGGAACAACACACACTGGGGCCTGTGGAGGGGTTGAGGGCAAGGGGAGGGAGAGCATTAGGACAAATACCTAATGCATGCAGGGCTTAAAACCTACATGATGGGTTAACAGGTGCAGCAAACCACCGTAGCACATGTATACCTATGTAACAAGTTGCAAACTCTACATATGTATCCCAGAACTTATAGTAAAACATAAAGAAATAAATAAAATTGCTGTTCTGGTAATTTCCCAGATGCTGCTTGCTTGCCATAGCTTGTTAAATACAGACTAGTAAACACGTCCTCATCCCCATCATCCCAAACTACTCATACAATACACATAACATGTTGCTTACTTCTTTTCACAAAGAGGCTTCAGAGCAGCCCAGGGAATAGAATCAGGATACTAAACATGCCAAATACTTTATCTCTGAAGAAAAGGAAAAACACACCCAATATGTCATAGACACAAAAAAAATCATTAATTCTTTAAAGAGAGATATATATAATTGTGGGAGTGTATTAAAAATGCAGGTTTTGAAAGAACATCACTCCACCATAAAAATCATCAAAAGTTGCATAAATCACAAAATAGTAATTCTGTTGCACCATCAGAGAGCCAACACTACGAAGTAACTGGTATAGTCTGGATATTTGTCCCCTCCATTTCTTATGTTGGAATGTGATCCCTAGTGTTGGAGTTGGGGCCTACTGGGAGGTGTTTGACTGTAGGAGCAGATGTCTCATGAATGGCTTGATGTCATTCCCCTGATGATGTGTCTCACTCTAATAGTTTACTTGAGAGCTAGTTGTTTAAAAATGCCTGGTTCTCCTCCTCTCTATCTTATTCCTCTTATCACTATGTGAAACCCCTGATCCCCCTTTGCCTTCCACCATGACTATAAGCTTCCTGAGTCCTCACCAGAAGCTAAGCTGATGCTAGTGCCATACTTGTACAGCCTGCAAAATAATAAGCCAAATAAACCTCTTTTCTTTGTAAATTACCCAGTCTCAGATATCCCTTTAGAGCAATGCAAATGTACTAATATGGCTATGAAATAGACTCAAATCTAGGGAAGGACAGGAACCTCCACAGAGAAAGAAAAGATCACTGATACAATCATAACAGAACATGTAACAAATAGATACTGAGCACCATAGAAATGAAAAAGATTTCAGCTAAAATTTCTAACAAAGTTCTAGGGGATCACTGTGGACTAGCATGAGAATATAAAATCTCTGATTGTCGCAGACTCAAGAATTGAGTCCACAACCACTTACAGGTTCTTTTCCATTGACATCCACCATGCACTGAAGAGTGTGGGCAGAGCAGGAGACCAGAGAAATCCTCTCTCAGTAGTATCTACCTGGGGAAAGAAACAACCACTGCAATGGAAAAATCCCATAGCTCCATCATGCTCTTCTCTTCTATAGAATAAAACTGGAAGCCAGTGAGTAAAGGGCAGCAAACCTGTTGTTCCCAGGGAACAGGTGAAGATCCATTGATTCTGCATAAAGGGTAAAAGAAAAAGATTCTATGACCTTGGAAAAGAGATAGAAACCCATCCTGGGCCCAAACTAATGATGGCCTCCTAGAACTGGTGGAGGCCAGGAGGTAGCATAAAACTCTTCCCCACACAAAACCCAAGTCAAAGTTCAGCTACCACGTGGAGGAGTAGCAGGATCACCAAGAGAGTCAACTACTGAGGCCCAAGGATGGAGAGCATGCCTAAAAAACAGGCTGAGCTAGGGCACAGAGAATCACTTCTGCCACAACCTCCAGGCTAGGAAGCACTGCGTAACAAAAAACAGCAGTCTTCTGTTGCAAAAGGAGCAAGAGTATGAAGACAAAAACTCCCTCTTAAGCATAAGTTTAGAGAAAAAGAAAAGTAGAAGATGGAGAAAGAGGACTATAAAAATCCTCCAGCAAGACAATGTTAGAGAAGTGTGCAATTAATTGTATACAGAAGATACTCACAGGAGCAACAGCAGCAAAACACAAAATGTAGCTCAAATCCTGAGTACACTGATGCCAACTCCAACATTAATTACCTAGCAGAAGAGGCTTGCTCATTTCTAGGCATAAATGCTGTTGACTTTAGACTTCACTGTTCTACATATAAAGTCAGCATTCAAAAGAAAATCTCCTATCAAGAGACTAAGCAATCAATAGAACCAGATGTACAGGTAAACCAGATGTTGAAGATATAAAACAGGTAATAAAAAAATATTCTTAATGTGTTAATGGCCCTATTTTTAAAAGTACATAAAGTTTTTAAGAGAAGGGCAATTTCAGCCAGTATATGGAAAAGTCTAATGGAATTACCAGAAATAAAAAAGCATAACAAGCTGTAGTATGTTTTTGACAGGTCATAAGCAGACTCAACACAACTAAAGAGAGAAATGTAAAAGAAATGTGGTCATACAGAAACCTATGTATGAATGCATCTGAAAACAATCTGTCTTGGTCTGTTCAGGGAGTTATAACATAGAGGCATAAAATTGGTGACTTATAAACAACAGAAATTTATATCCCATAGCTCTTGAGTCTGGAAAGTTCAAGGTGAAGCCATTAGCAGATTTGGTTGTCTGGTAAGGGCTTACTTTCTGATTTATAGATGGCCACCTTTGTCTTGTGTCCTTCTGTGGTAGAAGGGCCAAGGAAACCTTCTGGGGCCTCTCTCTCACCTCTCTTTTTTTTTCTTTTTTCTTTTTGGAGATGGAGTCTCTCTCTGTCACCAGACTGGAGTGCAGTGGCACAATCTCAGCTCAGTGCAACCTCCACCTCCTGGGTTCAAGTGATTCTCCTGCCTCAGCCTCCCAAGTAGCTGGGACTACAGGTGTGTGCCAACATGCCCAGCTAATTTTTGTATTTTTAGTAGGGACAGGGTTTCATCATTTTGGCCAGGATGGTCTCAATCTCTTGACCTTGTGATCCAACCACCTCGGCCTCCCAAAGTGCTGGGATTACAGGTGTGAGCCACCACTCCTGCCTGGGATCTCCCTTATAAAGGCATAAATCCCATGGATGAGGACTTCATTTTTATGACCTAATCCTCTCCCTTGGCCCCATCTTTTAATACCATCATACTGAGGGTTAAGTCTCAACCTACGAATTGAGTTGTGTGAGTGGAGACACAAACATTTAGCCTATAGCACAATCTGAATACTCTTCAATTGGTGAATGGGTAGACAAATTGTGGAACATCCATACAGTGAAACACTACTCAGAAGTAAAAAGAAACAAAATATAAAATGAAATGAGTGAGTCAAAAATATTGTACTGATCTACCCAAAGAAAAAGAAATTGTTGTCCCAGCAGTTTGAAAGGCTGAGTCAGGAGGATTGCTTGAGGCCAGACAATCAAGACCAACTTGGGAAACATAGCGCAATCTTGTTCCTGCAAAAAAACTTTTTATAAAGACCCCTATACTTGTATGTTTATCTCAGCACCATTCACAATAGCAAACTCGTGAAATCAACATAAGTGCCCATCACTTATGATTGGATATATACACTATGGAATACTACACAGCCATATAAAAAATGATTCATGTCTTTTGCAGCAATGTGGATGGAACTGGAGGACATTATCCTATGTGAAATAACTCGAAAATCAAATACTGCATGTTCTTATCTGAAGTGGCAGCTAAACAATGGATACACATAGCCATACAGAAGGAAATAATAGACACTATAGACTCCAAAAAGAGGGAGGATGTGAGAGGAGTGAGGGTTGAAAAGTTACTTATTGGGTACAATGTTCACTATTTGGGTGACGAGTATACTACAAACCCAAACCTCACCGTTATGCGATATATCCATGCAACAAACCTGCACATGTACCCCCGAATCTATTATACACACACACATACATACACACACACACACACACACACTCTCTCTCTCTCTCTCTCAATCTCTCTCTCTCTCTCTTTACTGACCAAAAGAAGTTAAACACGATAGAACATATACTATTTCATCTGCATAAAGTTCTAGAACAGGAGCTAATCTATAGCAACAGGGAAGAGACTGGTGTTTGCCTAGGGCTGAGGGTGTTAACGGAATGTTAGGGAATGGGCACAGGGTGATAGAATTATTCTATATCTTGATTGTGGTCACAATTACATGGGTACAGAAATTTGTCAAAACTCATCAGCATATTAATTTCACATCAGTGAAATCAGTGGATTTTATTTTTGTAGAAATTATTAGTAATCTGTATTTCAATTTTTTAAAAAAAATCAAGGCCTTGGTGGTTATTGGTGAGGAGAAAAATCATCCCAACTCTTATTTTTTCTATCTCAAACTCTAGATTTACACCTTATTAACTGGAATCTTGTAGATTAATAACTACACAAATTCAGATATTCAGTGAGAAAAAAAGATCTTACTTCTTACAATACAATCTCCCTTTAGAAATCTGGTAGAAATATTCATGCATGCCACAAAAATCTTAAACTGAATACAGTGTTAACACTAAAGAAAATGCTGTTTCCTGGGCTGTGTATCCTCTAATAGAACTATCCATCTAATGTAATCCCTCAATCTCCCAATGGTTAAATGGTTGATAATTACAAAATAAGAAATGCCCCTAGAAGGCTGCATCTGTTGTCTTAAGAGTTTATATAATGTTACGTTTCAAAAGCAGGATTCAACTTAATATGAACATTGACAGCTATGACAAATAGCAAATATGCATAGAAAAGAGATTGGAAGAACACACACCAAAATGATAGGTGAGTTGCAGACTCACAGGCAATTATTTTCACCTTTATGTATGGATATTTTACAAAGTTTCCATAATGATAACGTATTGTTTTGTGATTAAAAAAAACAAGTAGAAATCATTTCTAATTGTTTAAGCACAAATGAAAAGATGAATAGGTTTCTCACTATCCTGCATTATTTACCTGAAAGTCTTGTGCATTTGACACTGACAGTGTTTTAAGATGAGCAAAAATAATATACATTAGGTAACATTAAAATTTTGTTTTCATAAAGCAGACCAATGGGACCTGAGTATCTTTGTTCTTCCCTAATTTTGAAAGAGGAGTTTTTCTGCCAAAAGTTCCTACTTTCCTGCAGAAAACACTCGGGATTTAGGCAGCTGTATAAACACATGTTGAAAATTCCTATATTAGCAACAGAAAATTAAGCAGAAGCAGAGAGCATATCCTACATCCATCTGGCCTTAGATCCTCTTCCCCAAGGACACTGACCTCTGAATAGCGTTGACAGGGTAGGTCATTTATCTATCCTTAGAAAGCCTACCAGCACTTTCCTTGAACTCATAAAAGGGTAGGGTGGTCAGTAGCAGCACTTCACTCTTAATCTTCTAAATTGCTGCCAAGTTACTCATCACCATAACTAGACCTAGAAGATGTTTTCCTTATTTTTGCATTGAAATGACTATGTATTTCTTTGTTATATACAAACTTCAAAGTATTCTGCCTTGCCAGGCAAGGGCCTGGTATTCCAGTGCTCTATCTGCAGGTGACTAACATACATTTCAGGACCCTGATGTGAACTCAGACGATTACACCAGATAATTACAAACCAGAGGTAAACTTACTAGGAGGATAATGCTGACAAATAATTGAAAGAGAAGAAAGTTGTTTCGGCACTTTTCTTTATGAAGCAAAGGTATAACCTGGATTTTTCTGAATGTAAAGGAAGATGTTGCAAACCCAGGTAGAGGTCTGTCTGATTGCTCAAAGCAATTCCAGACCATCAAGGCAACCCTGTGGCATGGACATTTTAATATGATATGGGCTTCCAAAGCAAACCCCAGAGCATGCTACTGTACATTGTGTCTTCATGACTCTCTTGGTCCTCTCTGACTTATTTTACCTGAATGAAGTCCTTGCCTCCCTCTTCATCCCCGTTTTTCACAATGATATTCTTGGCTCCTTGGTGGTTGCTTCTTTAACTGACCAGGTTAGGAACTGGAGATCACTTATGTAAAAATTCAATCAATGTTATTATTGTTTTTGTTTTCATCAATGCCATAATCTACCTTTATCTTTCCCTTTTTAGGCCTTTAAAAGTTTTTTTTTTTCCCAACATATCAAATTCCATATCTTCTTTGTATGCATTCTAGACCCTTGCTATTCAGAGTGCATCTACAGACCAACAGCACTGGTATTATCGTTAGAAATGCAGTATCTCAGGCCCACACCAGGCCTGTGAAAACTGAAGCTACATTTTAACCAGATGATTCGCAGACATGCTGTGCTAGAGAAGCGCTGTGCTAGAGAAGCGCTGTGTTAGAGAAGCGCTGTGTTAGAGAAGCACTGTGCTAGAGAGAAGCACTGTGCTAGAGAAGCCCTGTGCTAGAGAAGTGCTGGGCTAGAGAAGTGCTGTGCTAGAGAGAGAAGCGCTGTGCTAGAGAAGCGCTGTGCTATAAAGCGCTGTGCTAGAGAGAAAAACGCTGTGCTAGAGAAGCGCTGTGCTAGAGAAATGCTGTGCTAGAGAAACGCTGTGCTAGAGAGAAATGCTGTGTTAGAGAAGCACTGTGCTAGAGAGAAGCGCTGTGCTAGAGAAGCGCTGTGCTAGAAAGCGCTGTGCTAGAGAGAGAAACACTGTGCTAGAGAAACGCTGTGCTAAAGAGAAGCGCCCTGCTAGAGAAGCGCTGTGCTAGAGAGAAGCGCTGTGCTAGAGAAGCCTGTGCTAGAGAAGCGCTGGGCTAGATCGCTCATAGCTGGAATCACTTTGCTGTTCCAGTCTTCCTCTATCCCCCATGTGTGCCCTCTAAAATAAGCAAGCTAATCTTGATAGACCTTGCCATTTTGTGCTTTTCCCACACCGTCTGCTAAGATGAGTAGCCTTGCCCCTTTTCTATGACTAAATTTTAGTAGTTCTTCAAAAGTCACCTCTAGGTCAGCATTTTCTTTGGATGACAAGTCTTGCTAACATTCTATTCCCTGACCTCAGTACCCATTGCCTTGCTCAGATACACTGGCACTTAATTTTATTCAGTCTACCATATTATTATAAACTGTTGTCTTCGTTTTGTTTTATATCTACTAGTTTCATGTAGGAGTTCTGTTCCCACAAAACGATGACAGGGGCCATATCATACAGCCTCTATTCAGTATTATGCTCACATTCAGGGCTTAAAAAATATTGTTGTCTTGATTTACACTAAGTTCCTCAGGAATCCAACAATAATCAAAATGTGAGACCTGGAAACTGACAATATGTTTAAGACATTACAATTTTCCTAGTATCAGAAATTAGTATTTTTCAAGCCATTCTTATAATTGGAAATTTAAGGAATATAGGGATATATTCATTTTCACTACAGTATTTAAATTATTCATGCTGAATAAAATAATTACCTAATTTTATATTAATTCAATAAATATTTATTATTGTCACAAACTAGATAAATTTCTAGAAATTTGGCATAGAACCATAAAACAAAATATGATACCAGTTATTGTGAATCTTACATTCATGTCACCTATGTTTAAGAGTGGATCTTATACCTGACTCTATATTTAATGGAAATACAGTTCTAAAATATTGTTCACACTCAATTGGTATCACTAGGGACCTATTACCATTGAATATTTTTCTTAGAATGCAAGATTTGAATATAAAATAGAAAACATTATAAATTATTTATATATTATCTTACTTTTATGCCTAATATAATTTTTACATAAATGAAAAAATCATCTTCAATTTTTAGCTGATACAGAATGAAGTAAAATTTCTTCAGCAGGAGGCATATAAGCTGATTTTGTCCCTCAAAATGTTTTTGTTTTGTTTTGTTTCATTTGAATTCCTTCAGGGGTGTGTGTGTTCACGTGTGTGTGTGTGTGTATGTGAGTGCATGCACACCCAACCCCCAAACTCTCTCAGTTAAAGGCTGATATGGTTTGGCTGTATCACCACCCAAATCTCATCTTGAATTCCCATATGTTGTGGGAGGGATCTGGTGGGAAATAATTGAATCATGGGGGCAGATCTTTCCTGTGCTGTTCTTATGATAGTGAATAAGTCTCACGAGATCTGATGGTTTTATAAAGGGGAGTCTCCCTGTACAAGCTCTCTTTTCTCTTGTCTGCTGCCATGTGAGACATGACTTTCACCTTCTGCCATGATTGTGAGGGCTCCCCAGGCACATGGAACTGTAAGGCCAATAAACCTCTTTCTTTTGTAAATGGCCCAGTCTCACGTATATCTGTATCAGCAGCATGAAAACTGACTCATACAGTAAATCGGTGCCAGATATTCAAGAATATGAAAGCAACTTTGGAACTGGTTAACAGACAGAGGTTGGAACACTTTGGAGGGCTCAGAAGAAGACAGGAAAATGTGAGAAATTTTGGAACTCCCTAGAGACTTGTTGAATGGCATTGACCAAAATGCTGATAATGACATGGACAATGAAATCCAGGCTGAGGTGGTCTCAAATGATGGAACTTCTTGGGAACTGAAGCAAAGGTGACTTTTGTTATGTTCAAAGGATTAGAACACTGTTTTCTTACCAGAGAGCAATAGATCTAGAATTCATTAACAAATGTGACTATGTCTGCTTTGTTTGATAGTAGAAGAACTACATCGACTTTGAGATAGTTTTGTTTGTTCAATCCAGTGCAGCAACTCTATGTAGACTTTTTAAGCATGTGTACTCTAAGAGTATATAGTCCATTTCTGTGTAATATAATTACTGATATATTTGAATTTAAATCCACCAACCTAATATTTGTTTTATTTTACTTATTTTTCTTTCTTTCCCACCCACTTATGGATTGTTCAAGTATTTTTGTTAGTCTAAAATAACATTGTTAACTCTATTCTTCACCTTTTTTCCCTTTCTTTTCTTTTTTCTGTTGTCTTGTTTTGTTTTTGCTATTGTGGTTATAGGTTATAAAGTTACGTAGATTGTAAAGGCCATATACCATTGTTATTATTGCTTTTAAAAGTCAATATAAATGTAGAATTGCCTATTTATCTTTTCTGGTACTCTTTCATTCTTCCTGCATTTCCAATTATCTATCTGTTATCTATTTCCATCTCCCCAGAAAGCTCACTTTAGTGTGTCTTTTAGTGTGGACCTTCTGAAAATGAATAATCTTTTCTTTTAGTTTGCCTGAAAATATATTTAGCCTTCATTTTGAATGAATGTTTCATTTGAGTATAGAATCTGAGGTTGGTCATTTTTTTCAGCACTCTGAGATATCATCTTTTCTTCTGTTTTTCTTTTTTTCTTTTTTTTTTTTTTTGAGATGGAGTCTCGCTCTATCGCCAGGCTGGAGTGCAGTGGTGCGATCATGGCTCACTGCAACTTCCATTTTCTGGTTTCAAGTAATTCTCCTGCCTCAGCCTCCCAAGTAGCTGGGACTATAGGCACGCACCACCACATCTGGCTAATTTTTTTTTGTATTTTTAGTAGAGATGGGGTTTCATCATGTTGGCCAGGATGGTCTCTATCTTTGGACCTAGTGACCCACCTGCCTTGGCCTCCCAAAGTGCTGAGATTACAGGCATGAGCCCCCGTGCCCAACCTGTTTTTCTTAATTTTTTTGGAAAAGTCTGCTGTTATTCATTTAGAGGTTATAAGTCCTTTGGGAAGCCTGCTTTTAAAATCTTATTTTTCTCTCTAGTTTTCAGTATTTTTACTATAACATATATAAGTATGGCTCTTTTTTGTATTACTCTGTTTGAAGTATGTAGAGCTTCTTGAATTTATAGCTCAAAATCCTCCAACATTTTTGGAAAATTTGCCTTACTTTTTATCTCATCTCATCTTGGAACTCCAATTATATATATATTAGGACTGCCTTCACTATGTCTCATATTTTTTTTCTTCTTACTTTTTTCTTCTTTTTTTGAGACAGAGTTTTACTTTGTCACTCAGACTGGAGTGCAGTGACATGATCTCAGCTCACTGCAACCTCCACTTTTCAGGTTCAAGCCATTCTCATGCCTCAGCCTCCCAAGTAGCTGGGACTGCAGACATGCACCACCATGCCCAGCTAATTTTTTGTATTTTTAGTGGAGACAGGACTGAGCCATGAAGCCAGGCTAGCCTCGAACTCCTGGCCTCAAGTTATCCACTTGCCTCAGGCTCCCAAAGTGCCGGGATTGCAGGTGTGAGCCACCGTAGCCTCTTCTATCATTTTTTTTATCCTTGTTGCATTTTATGCTTCAACCTGGATATTTTCCATTTGATTTTTTAATCCCACTAATTTGCTGTTAAACTCATCAATTGAGTTTCCAATTTCAATTATTTTATTTTCCAGTTCTAGAATTTCCTCTTGATTTTTTTTTTAATTCATTTTCTGGTGAATTTTCCAACTTTTCATTATTTTATTGATCATATTAATTAGTTACTTAAATACCAATCTGATAATTTCCATAGGTTCAAATTTTATTGCTCTGGTTCTATTGCTTGCTTTTATTTTTTAGTTTTGACTATACGATTCTGTTTCAGGAATATCCTATAATTTTGATTGTCAAGTATTGTGGAGGAGAAACTGTAAAAAATTTGGATTGTATTATCTTCTACAGGAAATTTAATCTTATGTGCAGGGTGTGGTGGCTCACACCTATAATCCCAGCACTTTGGGAGGCCAAGGTGGACAGATAATGAGGTCAAGAGATGAGATCATCCTGGCCAACATGGTGAAAACCTGTCTCTACTGAAAACACAAAATTAGAGGGCGTGGTGGCAGCCACCTGTAGTCCCAGCTACTCGGGAGGCTGAGGCAGGAGGCAGAGGGTGCAGTGAGGCAAGATCGCGCCACTGCACTCCAGCCTGGTGACAGAGTGAGACTCCGTCTCAACAAAAAAAGAAAAAAAAGAAAAATTTAATCTTCTGGACAGGTAGAATACGGAAAGATTTCTTTGATCCACTCAAAGCTGTGTGTTTCTGTTTGTTTTTGATCCTAGGGCTCAGCTACTCAGGGAGCCTCAACTGAAGCTAAGGTGATGTCACAGCCCTTTCCCCACAGTCATTGCAGAACTGCAGGTTGGGTCTCCGCAGAACTCTGAAACTGCCAAATCTTCCTTTGGCTACCTACCTCTTAACAGTGCTTTCTACTTGGTTTCTCTGTCTCTTGGTATTTAGCTTCACTCACGTACAGCTTAGGAGTTTCAAGTGCCTCTGAATTCCACATGAATCATGAGGCTTCTTTGCAGTTTCCATCTCTTGAGGACCTTGGCCTTCCTTTTTCTCTAGGATCTGCCTTGGTACCCCTTAGCCCCAAATTTTGTCTCCCTAGCTCATTGAAACCAGCTCCAGCTCTAAACTAGTACTTTCAGTTAGGCCTCTATGCTCCATGCTTGGAACCGTAGACCCTCTAACCCTTAAGTAACCGCAACTGTACCATTAACCTAAAGGGTAGGGTAAGGCCAGGCTCATCTAAAGGGGTTTCCCTTTTTTCTGGATGCTTTGGTTGCTCCAGTGCCTTCAGATATTCTCTCTCTCTCTCTTTCTGTGTGTGTGTGTGTGTGTGTCTGTGTGTGTAGTGTGTGCTTTCTTTCTTTTATGAATCTTTTTCATTTGTTCTGTGAGAGGGCTAGTTTATCATGGACAGTAGCAAAATCCCTGCGTTCCTTTTATTTTTACATCTGGCCAAATATATGCATTTATGCATTACCCTTGTACCCCATAGGCATGTAGGTTGTTGATTCCTGGTCTCTTTGAGCAATGCAGCGAATGAGTGCCTGAGTCAGTTATACATCTTTGCATAAGGAAGTGCTAAGCACTCTTCCCTCGGACCATTTAGTGTTCCTCGATATAAAACTGCACACCTAACAAAAGGCATATCCTAAAATCTGTACTTTGACAGATTTCAGTCGCCTTTTCTAGATTTATTTCATGTGTTTACATTAATTCAAATACCCTGGCTATTGTAATAAACATGAGTATAATTAGATTAAAAAACAAAAACATGATTTTAGCCTAAGCTGCGCTGAGGGGTTGGGGGACCGCACTAACGACATTGATTATTACTTACGGATGCAACTAAAAGCTAAAATATCTGCGTTTTATATCAGTTACCTGTCTTACCCCTAATATGTCTAGTCAAGACTTATCTGTATCCCCTGACCAGTCTGACCCAGTTCCTCATCACTCTCCTGTTTTTCCTACGCCACAATGGCAGGCTTTCTCCGTCGCTTGTCGACTTAATGTGTGGGAGGGTTGCACAAAGAAGCTAAGTAGTTCTGGCACAGGAAAGAAGTGTGGAGGCAATGCTGAACAGCCAGAGGACACAAGAGCTCCACCATATTATACTGTTTGTCACTCTGATGTGAACAATGGCTATGAGGTTATTAAACAGATTGTCCTGGGTTTTTCCTCTCATTAGTATTTTAGCATTCCCTCTCATGCCATTGTCCCAGGTTTCTTTTCATGGTAACCTCTTAATTATAGTGCAGGCTTGGGGAGAAGGGTGCACCCACTGCAAACCATGCAATGGTTCAATTGTTCAAAGCCACTTGAGTATTCGTTTATTTGTTCCTGGGTTTACAATTTAGTTGTGTTAACTCATGGAAAATGCTGCAGGACAGATTTAAATCATAACAGACAGTTTCCAATTTTTTTTCTCTGAAAATCAAATGGGAAGATTTTTTGAAATGGGCAGTCAGTGGTTTGCTCCAACATGCTTGGAATGTGTGTTTACTTAGATGTAGGGTAATGTAATTTTTAACAAATCCAAGTGCCTTTGTCTAAATAAACAAAAAACACCTAGTATGTTGCATGGACAATAATAATTGGCATTGAAAGAACACTGCTTTCTTGCTGACAACTATAAGTTTCTTACAGGATAAATAAAATTTTTTCAATATTTATGAAAAACAGAACTTTTCATATAAGACCTGCTGTCAAAAAAAAAAAAAATCCCTTTCAACAGGTCAGTCTCTTCACTTGTGTCAATATTTTAATATATTAAAAACAGTTCCAATTTAAATTAGATTTAGGTTTTAGTTTTAGCTCTATAAACTGGATAAGTTTGTAAGCAATGATCAAATACTTCATGTTCTATTCATTAAACATTTATTGGATAACATTGATGTGAGACACTATCTAGGCCTGTAATGTAGAATGTAAGAATGTAATGTTCTTGAAGTTTATCATGGTGAATTTCTCCTTAAAATAATACATAACAACCTTTTAGCTGTTACTTTGTTTTTATATTAAAGGCCCCAGGACTGAAGTTAAAATATCTTACTATTCAAAAGAATTGGACTATGCAGTCATAACAACTACAGTTCAAGGTTTAATTTTGTCCTTTATTCAGCGAACCATTTCCTTCTTATTGACAAATATAAAAATACTTATACATGTATAGTGCTTTTTAAAGGTCTTTCACCACTATAATTTAATGTAGCCCTTTTAATACTCTGTGAGGTAGGCAGAGTGGATATTATTATCTACATTTATAGTTCAAGAAAGTTGAGGCTTACACAGGCAAATTATGTGTCCCAAATCTCATAGGATGGATCCCACATCCAGTTCTCCTTTAATTCTCCAGGGTGCTCCTTAGGACACTCTACACCCACTTATTAAAGCTTTCCAGATATTTTAAGGAGAACACTTAAATACTGTAAGAGTCAAAACAAACAAACAAACAAAAAACAAAGCATCAGGCTATTTCTGAACAAAGTGACTATTTCTGATTAGATTCCCAATTCAGATAACTGGCAGCCTACAACTGTGCAAGGCATTAGATGTTTCACATGGATCTGCTTGGAAATTTCTATCAACTAGAGTCTGAACCTCACCTTTAAATAACATCACATGGAAAAAGGACTTTCGTAACAGTGTGTTTTAAAAACAGACCTTTATTGTTGGGATTAAAATCATTTAACACTGTGCAACGTATTTTATACAAATTGAACAAAATTTTTGGCACAGTTCTCAACCTCAACAGCTTGGAAATGCACATAGGTCTTGCCACACTGGACTCTAAGGCAAATGGTCATGGTCATACACTAATTTCTCTCTGTGCTTTTTACTGTTGTGTCCTGCTTTCTCCATGGAGTTTCTCTGATACAGTCAGAAACAAAGTAGCATAAAGGATTTGCACTAGTTACATCTCAAGCTCAATCCCTTCCTGGAACCTAGGGCTACCTAAGCAAATGTCACTTTGTTACCACAGTTTCTTCAGTACCCAGACTGTTCCATAAGGTGGTTGAAGTCCGCAGGTTTTAGATACAAAGGTAATTAGTGCAATTTGGGTAAATATAACAATTTAAATACAGGCACCAAAACGATATTTGAAATACAAGTTGTCTGGTCATTATCCTTCAAAAGACGGTGAATTTTTTAAAGTTAAGACAGTTATTTTTTTTTTTTGCCTCATTCCTTAATCTCTTGCTAACCTTTATTACTGTTTAGTGAGCCACTGTGATTAGGCAGCTGGGCTTTGCCAATGTGGCCACTCCATAGGAAAAATGCTGCATGGAGACAGGACACACGCCCAACCTGTGTTACTACTGTTGACCTGTTTTGACACACTTAACGTAGTTCTCTCCCTCGTCTGGTTGACAAGAAAGGACCCATCTTTTGGAAGGCCAGTGGGATGACAATTTTCCTCCTCTTCTCCAAAAGCCTGCCTGCCTACATTGGTGGATAAATAGTCGTCTTCCTTTTCTTATTGGGCCTTGAGGGTAGATAAGCTTTTTCCATATTTTCTGTCTCTATGCCCACTCATTTGAAAAAAGAAAGACAGAGACAGACAGAAAGACAAAGATATATAGCTATATATATCTTTATGAAAGATATATATCTTTACAGATATATTCTTATGAAAAAAATATATATCTTTATAGATATATCTTTACATATCTAAAATATATATATTTATATATTTATTTATATATAAATATATATATAATTAAAAAATATATATTTTAAAAATAGAGTGATTAAGAGAAAGAAAGAAAATCTATTATATTTCAACTCTGGAACTAAAAAATAACTTTTAATCGGACTTACAGAAAAAGTTAAACAAGGCAAGGACATTCACTTTCCTCAAAGAGTTATATTAACACTACAATGTCTCCAGTATTAATTCTCCAGAAACTCCAGAGCACAACTCTAAGGTAATTTCAGCTGACCCTGGGACAAGACAGCAGTAAGGAGTACCAGCCCCTCGTGCAGTTGAAAGTCTGTGTAACTTTTGACTTCCCGTAAGTTTATCTACCAATAGCCTACTGTTGACCAGAAGCCTCACTGATAATATAAATGGTCAACTAACACATATTTTGAATGCTGTATGTTATATACTGCATCCTTACAATAAAGTCAGCTAGAGAAAAAAGGTTATTAAGAAAATCATAAGGAAGAGAAAGTACCTATACTATTCATTAAATGGAAATGGATCGTCATAAAGATCTTCATCCTCATCATCTTAACAATGAGTAAGTAGGCTGAGGAGGAGAAGGAAGAAGAAAAGGGATTGGTCTTGCTGTCTCAGGAGTGATCGAGGTGGAAGAAAAACCCACGTATAAGTGGACCCCAATTTTAGTTTTATTGGGAAATTCAGACTTTTACCAACAGGTAAAAATATAAGTAATTGAAGTTTTGTATGTCTATGAACCTTTCCAATGTCATGGAAATCATACTGAATGAGGGTGGTGATCTGTGTGTCTCTGAATAAGACTTCTTCTCCATCATATAGCACTGTAAAAAACAGTCATGTGAAAGTCAATACTAGACTGGGCCCGGTGGCTCACACCTGTAATCCCTGCACTTTGGGAGGCCAAGGTGGGTGGATCACCTATGGTAGGGAGTTTGAGACCAGCCTGGCCAACATGATGAAGACCCATCTCTGCTAAAAATACAAACAATTAGCTGGGCATAGTGGCATGCACCTGTAATCCTAGCTATTCAGGAGGCTAAGACAGGAGAATTTCTTGAAGCTGGGAGGCAGAGGTTGCAGTGTGCCAAGGTCTTGCCACTGCACACTAGCCTGGGCAACAAGAGCAAAACTCCATCTCAAAAAAAAAAAAAAAAAAGAAAGTCAATACTAATCCAGGAGGTATGACCCATGTTCGCTAGTGAGAATTAATCACAGATACCACTGTTTTCCCTCAGCAATATTCCTTAGACACTGTGTTTGTTTATTTGTTTTAGAGCTAGTTTGTTTATATATGTTCCTTTCAGGAGAGAAAAAGGGAGAGAGAGTGTATTTGTCTGTTCTCACACTGCTATAAAGAACTGACTGAGACTGTGTAATTTATAAAGAAAAGAGGTTTAATTGACAACAGTTTCACATGCTTGAGAGGTCTCAGGAAACTTAAAATCATGGCAGAAGGGGAAGGAGGCACGTCTTACATGGTGGCAGGTGAGCAAGAGAGAGAGAGAGATTGAGAGAGAGGGAATGGAAAGTAGCTCCTTATAAAACCATCAGATCATGTAAAAACTCATTCACCATGACAAGAACAGTACGGAGGAAACTGTCTCCATGATTCAGTTACCTCCCACCAGGTCCCTCCCTTGACATGTGAGGATTACAATTCAGATTGCAATTTGAGATGAGATTTGAGTGGGTACACAAACAAACCATATCAGAGAGAGATTCTCCTTCTTGAGTTCATGGGCCGCATTTGAAGCCACTCCTGATCCACAAGACTTCGATTGCCAGGTGATTTCCTCTGTGGCCCTTCCAAGCGCCTCATAGTTAAACTGAAGCACCAGATGGCTGCTTGCTACTCAGCTACTTTATCAGAGTCCCAAGAGCATAGCTGCCTCTTGAGTAAATCCTGGGTTTACTTCATTCCCTCCTTCTTCCCTGTTTTTTTCTGCATTCGTTGTGATTTTCTATGCATTTTACAGATGTTCATGTAACAATCTTTACATTTTCTTGTAGGTAGGTATTTTGATGTTTCTTTCCTTTTTTTTTTTTTTTTTTTTTTTTTTTTTTGCGACAAGTTCTCACTCTGTCGCCCAGGCTGGAGTGCAGTGGTGCAGTCTTGGCTCCCTGCAGCCTTGACTGCTTGAGCTCAGCAATCCTCCTATCTCAGCCTCCCAAGTAGCTGAGAATACAGACACATGCTCCATGTCCAGCTAATTTTTACATTTTCTTTTCATTTAGAAAAGCATCTTGCTGTGTTACCCAGGCTGGTCCCAAACTGCTTGCTTCAAGTGATCCTCCGCTTTGGTTTCCCAAAGTGCTGAGATTACAAGCATGAGTCACTATCGCTGGCCTATGATTCTTTTTTAAACTGACACTTTTTTTCCTTCTATTTATTTAAGAGCACTCTCTTAAATAATTAGAAGAAAATATCATATTAATGTTAACACAACGTAGTTCTGCAAAAAACATAAACTAAACCCTCTTCAATTCTTTAAATATGAACTTCCTGGAATTTCATTCTCCTTTAACCCTCCATTCCAAGGCACATGCCAGAATGATAGCATTACTGGCTGGGCCCAGTGGCTCATACCTATAATCCCAGCACTTTGGGAGGCCAGGGCGTGTAGATAACTTGAGATCAGGAGTTCAAGACCAGCCTGGCAAACAGTGACAAAACCCCATCTCTACTAAAAATACGAAAATTAGCTGGGCGTGGTGGTGCATGCCTGTAATCCCACCTACTCAAGAAACTGAAGCAGGAGAATTGCTTGAACCCAGGAGGTAGAGGTTGCAGCGAGCTGTGATTGCACCACTGCACTCCAGCCTGGACAACAAAGTCAGTGAGACACCGTCTCAAAAAACAATGAAAGAAAAAAAAGAAAAAAGAATGATAGGCATCACCATCAAAGAGCAAGAATGCTAAATTTCACTTTATATACAATTAAATTTAAAGTGGCAAAATGATCATAGATGTCTTCAAAATTAAAATAAATAAAATGACAAAAAATATTTGTTGACATTTGGTGAGAAAAGCTCTGGAATATGCATATGTTAATATTGGTGATTATCAGCGCCGCCTTTACCAGTGTGTGACCTGTGACCTCACGCAGGACCCCACACTCAGAGCACTTGATTTAATGCTCTGTCATCACGATCTTGAATTTTTTTTATTATTTTAAGTTCCGGGCTACCTGTGCAGGATGTGCAAGCTTGTTACATAGGTAAACAAGTGCCATGGTGGTTTGCTGCACCTATCAACCCAGCATACATTAACTATCTTCCTTGCTGTTCTCACTTTCCCTGCTACCTACCCCCAACAAGCCCTAGTGTGTGTTGTTCCCTCCCTGTGTCTGTGTGTTCTCCTTGTTCCACTCCCACATATAAGTGAACTTATGTTGTATTTGGTTTTCTGTTCCCACTTTAGTTTGCTGAGGATGATGGCTTCCAGCTCCATCCATGTCCCTGCAAAGGACATGATCTAGTTCCTATTTAAGGTGGCATAATATTCCATATGTACCACATTTTCTTTATCCAGTTTATCACTGATGGGCATTTTGGTTGATTCCAAGTCTTTGCTGTTGTGGACAGTGCTGCAATGAACATACATCTGCATCTATCTTGATAAGATAATAATTAATATTCCTCTGGGTATATACCCAGTAATGGGATTGCCAGGTCAAATGGTATTTCTGGTTCTAGGTCTTTGAGGAATTGCCACACTGTCTTCCACAATGATTGAACTAATTTATATTCCCATCAACAATGTAAAAGCATTCCTATTTCTCTACAACCTCACCACCATGTATTGTTTCTTGACTTTTTAATAATTGCCATTCTGAATGGTGTCAGATGGTATAGCATTTTATCACCTTGAAATTCTTAATATTTTTTTAATGAGGTGCATTTTTATTTTTCAGTGGGCCCTACAAATTACATAGCCAGCCCTGGTGAAAATTCTCCTTGTGTCCTACAAATAGGGTAACAATATGTCCCAGTTTGCTCTGGACAATCATGGCTTATACCTGTTGTCTATGGTAGTTATTTCATGGCATCTTTGTTATAATATTTCACTCCTAGACATTTAATATGTATGTTACCTACTAAAATTAATTACTCAATAAAAGCTGAAAGTCATTTGTGATCAGAGGTTCATGGGTATATATTAGTACTAAAAAACAGTCGACCAGTTGTTCAGTTTTACATATAACCTTACTAGTTTAATTTTTCATTATGAATGTTTGTAGAATATCTTTTATGTATAACCTTACTAATTTAATTTCTCATCAAGAAAGTTTGTAGAATGTCTTTGCCATATGATACAATGTATGATGCACCAGGATCATATCTTTAGAATTTGAAGTTTCCATATTCGTTTCATTCTGATATTTTATTATTTAGATGTTGGGATTATCACATAAATGTAGTGTGGATCAAATGCACATGAACACAACAGTCTGATGAAAACACACACAAAGTAGAGTAAATTGTTTTCGGATTGGTGGTTCAAATGGAGTTTATAATTGAGGAAGATCTTACAAATATCTTTCTGTCCATGTAAAAATGTGTGCACTTGTTGGAAGTTTGCTTTGGCCCCTTGATATAGACCCATTCGTGCGCTAAATTCTTCAGATTTAGAACTAGCAGGATACTGGGGGAGAGGGGAACAAAAGGGAAAAGGAATTAAAGTGTGTTCATAGTAAACCAAACAGAATACAGCAAATTATGTCTTCTTACACAGCACTGAAGGAATTTTATGTTTCTGTTCCTTTGCTTCCCTTCATTTCTTCCTGTCATATTAAAGAACCAACCCAAAATCGGAATCTCTTGTCATTGACTCTTACCTTTCTCCCCCTTCTCCCTTAAACTACCTCCATTGGAAATAAAGTACTTTCTGAGTTATTACAGTGAGAGGTAGTTGGTAGAAATCATTAAGAATTTTGTAATCAAATTTATTGTTTGAGAAACTATATACTTTAATATTCATTTTGTTACTTTCAATGGACTATATTCCACAATTTACAATGCAAAACATTGTCTTCTCAAACTGGCTAAGGATCCTCTTCAGTATATGTATGCTATTTATTTCAGAAAAAAATTTGGATCATTAACAAACAATAAAGCAAGATTAATATACACTTTATCTTTAAGACTCAGTTCATCATGTAAGATGAAATGAATACTTTCATACATTCCTGGGAATGATATAGGAAACAAATGTCAAAATGCTAAAACACTAATGTGCACATATCTTTGACTCAGTTGTTCCCCATATTTCACACGTCATCCAAGATGTAGGGAAATATTATGCACGAAAATGTTCATCACAGCAGTGTTTTTATTCATGAATAATTAGAAAGCACATATATGTTTCACGGAAGGGAAATGGTTAAGTACATTGTAATATGCAGCATATGTATAATACCATATTAACATTTTTCTGTTCTCTTTTTTCCGGATAACATTGGAACACAAGCCTTTTCCAACATTATTCAAAGGTCATAAAATGCATCTCAGTGACTGAATTGTATTTTCCTGATTGACTACATCATGAATGTATATAATTATAAGAGTTGGGAATAAGATCTTTAAAAAAGATGAAATAACCTATAAATGCCTTTGTCTTCAAATAAGAATCTGGTCTTGCTCTAAGATGTAAGAATGAGGAACACTTCCTTCTTCCATAGTAACTCAAACACGTTTTAGTTCCAGCGTTAGGGACAATCCAGACATTTTTAGAAATATCAGGAGGAGTAAATTGTTTCATTCTTTGCTATGAAGCAAGAATGTTATGGAGCTAATTCTCTGACTGAAGTGTTTCTAGGTTGACTGAATCTGAGTGATAATTTTTCTATATATATGAAGTCTTTCACATATCCTGTATTACCTTTGAGAGCCATATCAAAAATGGGATGAGGCGACCCAATTGGTTACCAGCAGAGAATGATGTACTTGAGATGCTTTTATTCTCTTCTGTTTTCTTTAAGGCTTAGCCTACATCTAGCTAAAATTTTACCTGAAAATATTGTACTCAAATGTGAGCTATGAAAGAGACCAAAGGAGTAAAGTCTGACCTGCACATATTCCGCCGGAGGAAAGCTGTGAACTCCATCCCATGGTCCTCACTCTAGCAAAGCGCATATGAACTTCAGTGGGAATTCTGCCAACAGCAAGATGGGGAGGCAGAGCTCGGCAGTGTCAACTCGGATTAGTCCTGTCTGCCTTTGCCTAGCTGGGTGTTACACAGGATGGTACGCTTGTATTATTTTTAACCACTAGTGGTTCAATACATTTTTATCTTGATGGATGGCTAGATATGCAAAAAGTGGGGCAATTGCCTTTTATGGAGGTGACAAATTTAATTTACAGCATATACATAATATGCATGTTTGTAGAAAACGTATTGATCAAACCAGCTTCCTTTATTATACTTAATACACAGAAAGACTGCAACATTTCATGGCATTAACATATGTTGTCTCAGCCAAACAAAATGAAAGAAAAAATTTAATAATATTCCATTTTAAAATATTCTTTAAAATATCTTCAGTAATTTGTGACAATATTCTCACAGAGGAGTTCTCACAGAATATATTCCTGCAGCTCCCAGAACAAGTAACCTGTCATATCAATTAAGAGAAGCAAATTGTTGTGCAATTCATTTTGCTGAACACTTTAGTTTATACTATCAAAAATCTTCATTCTGGGTGTTCCATGTTGTTACAAGTCAGGTTCTTTAGAAGCAGTCCTAAGACAAAATTACATGCAGGTGGTTAATTGGGGAATATCCTCCAGTAAGTTATCTGTCAGGGAGTGAAGGAAGTAGAAGGTTGGAACTGTGGTTAGGTTGCAGCAGAAGCCTCAGGCACTCCCACTATTGCTCTAAATCTGGGATGGCCCTTCATAAATGCCCAAATTGAGTTAAGACAACCAGGGTTCTGTACTTCTACACGGACCAGTCATTGGAAAGGAACTGCTCCCAAGGAGAGGGTGTCACCTGGGGCAAAGTGGTTGCCTTCACAGAGCATGAGCTCTGGAATGAACTCAGCTGTGAGTCATCAGCAGGCAAGACTCCTGACAGCTGGGAAATGAGTGTCCTCGTCCGGAAGAGGGATTTGGGCAGCACACCACAGCGTCTGCTACAGTCAACCTCTTTCACGACTCAGATTCACTTGCTTCAAACAGTAAGTTTACCACATCTAGGCAGAGAACCCTAGATGTCTATTTTCCCATTACAGGAAATACTAAGTAATCAGGTAGCAACAGTAGCTTAAATTTAATGGGACCCTTGCTGTATGCCCTGTTAACAGTATTTCCCCTCTGTGAACCAGGTCCCCCAGAAGGGAGCCAGAAAGTGCAGATTCCCAAGTGAGTTGCTGGGACTGACGGGACTGACGGTATAAAAAAAAAAGTTCATTCCTGTCTTTGGTTTTCAGACTAATATATTCTACCTTTTAAGTACATAGCATCATAAAATGGCCTTCAAACAGCTATTTCATTCCTTTATCAGGCCAGCATCTTCTACATGGTATGGTATGTGATAGGACCAGTGAATCCTAAGGTTATGTGTCCACTGCACATAAATCATGGTCTGATACAGTGTAATATGAGAACCTGCGTCAGAGTGTTAAATACTCTGTAGGCCTTCAGATAGTGATGCTGGTTGTAAATGAATCTTTCACCAGTCAAGCCACTGGTGAAACCGCAGGCCTGGTCAACATTTGCAGTTCAGGCTGAGGAGACATTGACTCAGAAAACTCAATCTGTGTCCAGACTTCTGACCAACAGAAATGATGAGATAATAAATGTGTGATATTTTAAGCTGCTACATTTATGGTAAATGCAGTGCAGTGTGGAAAACTCATACAGGCCCTGTGAACAATAGGGCATATACAAACATGAAATATTGTTTATTATACTCAAATTGAATTGTTGCATTTTTTTTTTGAGACAGTCTCACTCTGTCACCCAAGCTACAGTGCAATGGCATGATTTCTGCTCACTGCAATCTCCACCTCCCAGGTAGCTCCTGCCTCAGTCTCCTGAGTAGCTGAGACTACAGGCATGTACCACCACTCCTGGCTATTTTTGTGTTTTTAGTAGAGACAGAGTTTCACCATGTTGGCCAGGCTGGTCTTGAACCCCTGCCCTCAAGTGATCCACCCACCTCGGCCTCCCAAAGTGCTGGGACTTCAGGTGTGAGCCACTGCACACAGCCTACTTCCCTCTTAGGGGGCTTCTGAGACAACTCGATCATATTATTTGACAGGTCAGAGAGTTCTCAGATCATGACAGGTACTTCTGGCCACTTGGTCCTGTGGCATCCAAGAGTCAGCATCAGGCTCAGGTGAAAGCCCAGAAACAATTTTTCAAATGGTGTGTAATTTTCTCCTACAGATCACATGGCCTTGCTTCAGAACTCATGGGCTCAATATTGTGATTCTCCTATTGTAGGCTGCTATAAACTCCACACGGCATCTTTTCCCAGCACTGATTATTCTAATACCAGAAAGTCTGCCAGGTCACATGACCCAAGCTAAAGGGCTGGTTGCACTTCAGCCTGAACCTGCTAGAGAGTTATTTTTTGCTCAGGGCCCTACATACCTGGACACCTTCTGAGTAATTTGGTAAACGGGTTAGAGTAATAATCACAAGTGTAGAATGTGCTACCTCTAGAACCCAAAGAGGCCTACCAGACATTGTGAGATATATAAGATGTAATTATTTTCCATTTGCTTTGGAGGGAATATATTGATACCCCCCAGACTACTGGACCCCTGAAATCTTTCCTGACATGGTAGACTCCTACTCCCTCTCTTCACAGAGTGTTTGCCTCCCACCCTCTGGAATGCATGTGTCTTACCAAGGTTTACAGCACATTTGCCAGTTCTTGTTTATCTGGTTTGATTAACACAATGTCATCGATATAGCAAACCAATGAGATGCATGCTCTGCATCATGTCCAGACAGCCCAAGTCCCTCTGGACTCTATGATGATAGAGGATAGGAAAATTAACATGGCCTTAGGGAAAGACTGTAAATATGTATTGTCCATTCCACATGAATGCAAACTGCTTCTATTCTATCTTCTTGATAGAGATAGGAAAATGCATTAACCAGATCAATCACTGAATATCATGTACCTGAAACCATATAAACCTAGCAAAGATACCTTATTTGGTACAGCATTGCAATTGCTTGATTAGGTTGAGTTTACAGAAACCCAATGTCATCTTCCAGGATCAACTGGTGTTTGTAAGGGCCAAAATGCTGAATTGAATAAAGACAAAATTGGGACCATCATGTCTGGGTCCTTTAGATCTTTAAGAGTAGCATTTATTTTTGTAATTTTCCCCAGTATATAATATTGTTTCTTTTTTGCTATTGTCTGTAATGAAAGGCAATTTCAGAGTCTTCCACTTGGCTTTCCCACTATGATGGTTCTAACCCTGTAGACAAAAGAATAAATGTGGCAGTTTACCAAGTACCAAGAAATACCCATTCCAAGTATATGCTCTAGGCTGGGAAAATAATCCCTGAGTTGTTTCATGGATCCAGTGAATCAATTCTGAGCTGCGTCTTAAGCCAGAACTATATTTTCAGGGCCTAAAGACCTTCATGCTAAGGGGATTCTAATGATGCTTTGGGTCTCTAGATCAATAGCCCTTAAAATACCCAGTCATCCCCTTCCCCAGTAAACAGGTACCCAAGTAAATGGACAGAGGTCTCTTTGGGAAACGACTAGGAGGATCATTACTGAATGTACTTCTTATGGTGATGCAGGGTCCTCCCATAGGAATTCTGGGTCTGAAAACTGGCTCAGATCTAGCAACTGGGCAAGGGATGAAGAATTTTCACTGGAACAGTTACTCTCAGCATTGTGATTGTGCATTCCTGAATTTCTTTGCTTTGTACATTGAGCATGCCCTTGGGAGCTTCTCATCAGTCTTGCCCCTGGTGACCTTGGTTCCATTCATCATCTCCCTGGCTCTCTGCAGGTGAGGACTCTGGCTGCTACTCTAACCTTGTCACTCTTTATGAAAATTGTACCTTTCTTGCTGCTATAGATGAAGTGCTACCAACTGACCTCTCTTATTTCTGTATCTTGTCATTCCTATTACTCCTGAGACAGCTTTTTCTGTAACAGCACCTTCTACCATGAGCTCTGGCCTTCAGTGGGCGGCCACTGAGCATTTCGGTGATACTCATGTCCCTTTCCCCAACTCAGTCCTCATTATTTGGGTAAACAGAGTCTCTTCTAGGCCCTTCCATGGAACACATTCAAGGTGTTTAGTTTTCTAGTCTACTATATTCACTATAGTATTCCCATTTTACTGGTTCATTTGTGTCCTTCTTCTACCATCTGCTAACACACTTTCTACTTTGCTTGGTATGAGCCATCACTTTCGGTAAGCTTCCAAGTGCCATTATACTAGCATGTTAGCTCCTTCTACTGGGGTCTTTCACAGAGTATTATATACTGATCCCAGAAAAATGTTCCCATATCAATAAATTCACTCCTTTTTATGTTCCTTATAGTCTACCCCCTAATTCAGCACTTTGAGGTTCCAGTTTCCATACAAATTCTGGACCTCACAGGTACATATTGGCTAGTTCTTGCAGCTCCTCAGGCCTGACACTTAACCAGCTAGAATATGCTGTGACTTAATTCTAGTTATTGGTCTGGTAACCAGGAAGAGAAGTAGAAATGGATTCTGAGGGGATAGGCACATGTTGTCTTGCTTGTCAGAGACCTCTGTGTTTCTTCAAGTAAGGGAGGAGCATTGGCCTTTAAGAGGGAAGAGGGAGCCACTTCTGCAGACTTCGAGACGTCAGGGAAATCTGGTCATTTGAGACTTTAAAGAATATTGACCCAGGGTCACAATCAGGGCCCAAATTTTTGCAGACAACTTGAAGGTTAAAAGATCAGCCCTCTTTGGAGATAATCTACTTATATTAAAGTCCTAAGTGAGAGTCTTAGCTTTTTCACTCTCCAGCTGCATTAAATAGGAGTCTCTTTATATGCTGCTAGTGAGCCCTCTGGCTTTTATATGTCACCCTAATTTGGTGACTAACCTCCCTCTGCCTTTCATGTCTTCTCCAATGCATGGGCAGCTTGCAACAATAACTATCCAGAAGGCCAGATGTGGTGACTAACACTTATAACCCCAGTACTTTGGGAAGCCAAAATGAGAGGATCACTGGAGCCCAGAAAATCAAAACTAGCCTGGGCAACATAGGGAGACCCCATCTCTTAAAAAAAAACATAGCTTTCCAGTTCTATACTCCCTTAATGATTACCTAGTCCTAAAGTCTAAAACACCTGCAATATTGAATCTGTAATACATTTCTTTCTGCTTGTATCCCATCAAAATTCAACATTAGTGGAAGTTTTCACAGTTGCATCACTACCCTATCACTGGTAATGGAGTTCTAATTACCAACCAGTCAGCAAAGAATTCTACTTCAAAATCTCATTTTAGAGTCTGCCTCCCAAGACCAGCCTCATTATCAAGTGTCATAGGTGGAGTTTTCTATGAAACAAACACTGAAGTACAGATTTGTGGTTTATCAGAGAATGCTCTCAGATATGACATGTGTAAGCGAGCAGAAGAATGGGACTTGTCAAAGAGAGATGCCGAACTAAGGTGGTCAAAACAGAGGCTTCCGCTGATCTCAGGTGGAGCTCTGAATCTGGGATAGCCCACCAAAAGTATCTCAGATCGAGGCATAGATGCATTGCTGAATTCAGGCTGGTCCTGGGGAAGGGTTGTAACTTGGGGTAAGAAGCTGCCTTTGGCAAAGGGGAATTCCTAGGATAAGCCAATGGCAAGAAACACTGTGGTCCCTGGGGAAATGAGTGCTTCCATTCTAGTGGGAATCTGGGTAGCATACCACTGAATCCACTGCCTATATCCACACAAGGCAAAGGGGGCAGAGGAATCTCAGCCAACTTGACTCTTCTAATATTGGAGAATATAAGCCCAGGCAAATGCAAGAAACAAGTTAATTCCAAACCCTGCTTCCTTTCAACTTCAGAAAACAATGGAAGACCCACCATCAAAGACAGAGAACACTCTTCCAAACTCATTCTTGCCCGTTCGTGGTGCAGCACTCTGTCCTTTTTAGTCACCCCTGCCGGGGAAAAGAATCAGGACTGTAATCCCAGGCAAGTGGCTTTTCACTTAAAAATAATCAGGTCAACTATTTTGCAAACATCCACATATGCATTTTGTGTACCTTCATTCATCCTGTAAAACTTTCCCCGGCACTGCAAGCACTATTTTAAAAAACAAAACTTATTTAAAATAGACAATGAAGCGGGATATGTAAAAACACCTAATATAATGCATACACCATATGAAATACACAGTCATATTCTTCTGTAATAAACTCTTACTAATCAGTTCTGATCTTCATAAAACAATAGGAGTGAAATGACAATGCTGTCATTTGTATATTCTCCCTCAGTTCTCTAATGGAAAGCTTTTTTTCTCTGCCAAGTCATTGCTGACAATGTTAATGATTCACTATAAAGCAGTTTCTGGGCTATGATTTGTGACATTCAGACTGGTTAGATAGGAGGGCTCGGCAGGTTTCTGGGGAGTGTTTTGGATGCAGAAATGCCTTGAAGATAGCACTTTATTATATTTAGGACAAGTATGACATCCCACTTCAAGGAAGAGGCCCCTATACATATTGAGAAGGGATTTCTATGGTTTAAGTGGGGAGGAGAAGCTTGGTTTAAAAGAATGCATCTGTGTGTTTTTTGAGGTGACATAAAGATAGGAAGCAGAGAAATGGAGGCAGGAGGCAGAAGGATTATGGATAATGGAAGAATTTTGCCTGAGGGTATATGCCTGCTTTGCCTATTCCTGTATAACTAGAATATTTATAATTCAAATACTTATCTTTAATAATTAAAAACCAACGAATATTAAAGACAAAAGGTAGAGAATATTATGTACACATGTGTAGCATCATGCATTAAATCCCCACCCTTGCAAAATACAGCAAGAGGTAGCTTTAAAAGGAGGTTAAAAAGTGAATATTTTAAAAAGTCTTGAAAATGGAATTTCTAATTCACTCCAGTTCTGCCAGCAGTGATACCCTTACTTCTGATTTCTACACACACCATCAGTCATGGGGATAGGGACTAAAAATATCCAGCATGGTGATTTGACATCAGCCCATCAACAATTAAAAAGTAGATACAAATATTTCAGATTTCAAAACCATAAGGCTTTCCTCCAGATTTATGAAAACATTGGCTATACACAGGAAAAGGAAAAGTCATTTCCAATTGTTTCACAGAATACTTAGTTGCACAGTCTATGTAAACTACTAGTTACAATAGAATGTAATATTCTACCACCGCCAGGAACTCTCTCTGATCTTCTGCCTTTTCTCAGACAGCAAAGAAACAAAGAAAAACAGTCATTGCAGTGGATCGAAAGAATGTTTGAAAAGAGAAAGAGACCTCAACTGTGCCCCCTGGTATTATAAAGCTGTCAATTATAACCATGATTACAATGAAAATGCTGAAATAAAAAATTATTTATGGCAGAAATGCATTAAAATAGAAAAAAAGAGAGAAAGAATGGCCCCCCAAACCATAGTGTTTTATTTCAACCTAACAATTCTAAAGGTAATAAAAAAATAATACAAACTAACAGAACAAAATTGTTTATAATATAGCAGCAGAAAAGCAGAATGCTTAGCAGCCAAAATATGAACAAATTAAGATGCCGGGTGAAATGGTCAGGTGTTGTTTTTGAAGAATGTGGCCTCCATGGCAGCAAGTTTATGCATGATAGTTTCAACTTATGACTAAAAGCAGAGGTGTTAATATTTACACCTTTGCTAATTATGGCAAGAAAGAGATTAATGAAGAATTAAATGTTCCTGTCTTTTTACCTCCCCATCACTCCAAGTAATTCCTAGTAGAACATTAACTCAATCTGACAATAATATCCTGTGGGTGGAGAAGTAAAAAGGGGTACCCACGTATCTTTCTGTTCTTTGCCTATGCATTTAAAAAATTGTAGTGAGCAATGACTAGACATTGATTATGGCCAACAATAAAATGGAGAGACACACTTGAGTCATTTTGTGGCCTGGAATAAATTCATTTCTTGAACCAGGATTTGGGCTTCACTGCTGCAATCCTTGGTGCACTAATGATCGTAGATGAAGTGTCTTTTGTCCACTTGAGGTGCTGCTGCTTTTGTGCTATGAAAAGTGACAAAGTACCATGGACCAATAGCATCGTCATTAAACCCTGTATTTTCCAAAGATACTGTGTATGGGGTCCCAGCTACGGTTAACAAAGGGAAGAAAACAATAATTTGCTAAATATGAAATTGGAGGAATGTAATAAAAATCTCCCTCTTCAAATAGATTTTGTAAATCGAAAGAAATTCTGATTTAACAAGAATATTATACAATGCCCGCCTGAAGATGGGACACTTGAATGTACAAACTTCTCCAGATTTATATTACCCCAGGTATCTGCAAGATTTGGAAACTCAGCAGTTGTCCGCATCATCTAATAATTTTCTTGTGTTCGGTAATGAAGGGTAGGCTCACAGAGAGGGGTCCTTATCTTCTTCCACTCTTGCTGTTTGTCTTACATCCTTCTTAGCATTTTGCAAAGTGCAATCATAATTAAATTCTAAAGCAAAGGATGAAGTCACCCAAATTATCATCCAACTAACTGCAAATTACAATGGTGAGAATGACAATGCTACCACGCTCTTCTTTAATTCTGGCTCGACAGCATTTAACTCTGACCTCCTGCAGTTGTCAGTGCCATAGGCTGCTTAAATGCTGTGCAAAAGCATTTATGTTTTATTTGTTCTAAATTTACTGGCTATTAATTTCACAGTGTGACCTCCTATTCTCCTATTAGTTGGCAGATTTCACTATAGCCTTCAAAAAGCTAAAGATTTCCATCAGGCTACTTTTTACTTCTCCTTCCTGTCTGGCTGCCTTTTATAATATGTATTCACGATACTTAGAAATTTACTTCATTCCTTTAATTTAATAGAGGTTTGCATTCCTTAACCCTTTTGTCATTTTCTCAAAATTCCAAGAGAAATTGCTTATTGGTTGTGGAGTTGTGTAGTGAATAATTTTTATGTTGTCAAGTAATTTAAAGATTTTGCTTGGTAGTTTTCTCATTCACACAATGAGAAATTGTGGGGGATAAAGAATAACCTGATTACATTAAAAATAGAAAAACAGTGATCGTGTAATAGGGTCAATTTGCAAAGCCTAGGGGTCACTGTAATTTTCTCTGGATTTTTCCTGGAGTTGTGAACCTTCTACTTTCGGCCTAGATCTTAGAACTTAGAGGGAAAACAGTTCATTCATTGCTTCTCCAATTGATCCCAGAAACTGGTGGGAATTTGGCTGTTGGTTGAGGAAATGTGTATCTCAAGTCAAGGCCTTAGCAGTTTTCTGTATATGAATGTAGAAATCTATAAACTGGACTTGCCTGGAGGAATTCCAGGCTCTAGAGCTTTTGTGGCATTCCAGGATTTCTTCAAGCAGCTGCTCCCATCCATCTTGCAAAAATGGTCCAGCAAGAAGCACTAAGGTTGCACCCTCAGTACTGTCAGCCCAATCCTAAAGAACACGCAATTCTACGTGGCTTTCTAAAAGCTCGGCTCCATTGTATTTACCTCCATATACTCCATCAATAAAAACTCTTAAGGGTATAAATAAGGGAATTTAATAGGAATGGTAAAAACTGGAACCCAGAATGAAGAAAAGAATGAGTAACAGTGTTTCCAGATCAGATAGTCGAATGTTTAAATATATTTTTTAAAAATGTTCAACTTTTATCTTAGATTCAGAGAGTATGCATGCAGGTTTGTTACATGGGTATATCATATGATGCTGAGGTTTGGGGTACCAATGCAATCATAATTTTAATCATAATCATAACCATTACCCAAGTAGTGAGCATAGAACCAAATAGGTCGTTTTTCTTCCGCCTCTCTCTAGTAGTCTCCAGTGTCTGTTGTTTTCATCGTTACTTCGATGTACTCAATGCTTGGCCCCCATTTACAAGTGAGAATGTGTGGTATTTGGTTTCTGTTCCTGGGTTAACTCGCTTAGGATAATGGCCTCTGGCTGCATGCATGTTGCTGCAAAGGGCATGGTTTCATTTGTTTTATGACTGCATGGTATTCCCTGGTTTATATATACCACATTTTCTTTATTTAATCCGTCATTGATGGGCACCTAGGTTGAACCCCTGTCTTTGCTGCTACGAATAGTGCTACGATTAACATACAAGTGCATGTAATAGAAGAGTCAAGCCTACACTTCTAGTGAGGGAAACAGAAAGCTTTCATTTGTTGGGATATTGTGAGAACTGAGACAGAGGAGAAAGGAAGATTGACAGCACTAGAGAACCAGAGAATAACTGAGGAAGTCAGTCCCCACACTTCAGGGAGTATGAGTATGCCCAATACTTCTTTCTTGAAGAGCTTGTCTTTCCTCCAATAAGTCCTCCCTACGAGTTCTTGGAAATCTGCATGCTCAGGCTTAACACATAACATCTATAACAATGAATTTTGTGTTAAAATATTCCCTTAAGATAACTGGTATTCTCATTTTACCAATGAAACACACAGGCACATGCCACATGTTCCATGCATTGGTCAGTAATATTGCAGCAAGCAGGCAAAATAACATAGAGTATCAGAGCCCTTACAATGCACGTCCATCCCAGATTGGATTAGTAAAGTCATCTTCCTATAAAAGGATTGCATGTGTAAGGTTTTGATTTTCCAAACTTATTTATATCTGTGATTAAATGTTAGTTCACTCTGTCATAGAGTTGGGTTTCTATTTTACCCGTTTCTACAAAGTTGAATGGGAGGAAAAGTGGTCTGGAGAAGACTAAGAAGAGAAAACATTTAAGTGACACACCTAAGGCCGGAAAAGTGACAGCAAGTTCTCCAAAATAAGATGCCAAATCCGCCCCCCACTTTTCTTTGCACTAGATGGTGCTTTACGTTGAGAATGTTATTTCAAGTAGCATAATTTTATATTAAGCTATTAAAAATATCACAAATATACCATCTCCTATCCAAAAATACTGTGAAGACTATTTAATAAAGATTATATAAGCAACTTCCTCCAGTTCCCAAGATTTCTACTGGAAACATATAAAAATGAATAGAGAGACATTGGTAAGATTCTGTCACATTGGAATTATTATCCAATGGACTGATGGACTATAAATAATAAGCAGTTATTAGTAAAGCATCATTAAATTGGAGACAGTAGAGTTCTATAGGGATAGGATTTGGGTGAATACTAAATGAAATATCCAAATGAATGCCCTCATGGAAAAAGTAAATAGCTGTGAGCATACCAAGGTAGAAAGAACTGCAAGCATAATGGAAGATCTTAGGTGGAAAATTTAAATGGAATGAGATTTAATTTAGATAAATCTATAATAACTTGCTCATGGGCAAGTAATTCCTATCTGAGTAATAACAACAAAATTCTCCTAAAAGATCAGTAAACTAGAAAAAGGATTGAATGTAGTGCTTAATATTTTCTAAGCATTAAAAATGAAAAATCATTGGGGAAATGTTTTTAAGTTAAACCCAAATCTTCAGAAGTCTATCATTTTTAAATGAGCTGTAAAGTTTAATTCTAAACTATTATTTCACATTCACTAGTTTGATAAAACAAACTGTCACCTGAGTATCCACATCTATGACTTCAAATTACCTGACCAATAGTTCCACCTTTGTTTGATGCCTGGAGTTCGGAAACAAACAATCCCAAAGGCTGATAAAAATCAACACTTTTAAAAGTCCAAACAAACCCATTGCACTTAATTCCCTCTACTTCAAACAAGAAAATAAAGAGCAGTAAACTCGTTCTGAGAGAGAGGAATCTGGTTTCAGCTCTGGTAGTGCCAGTCATAAATAAGTGGCAGATGCAAGATTGTAAACTTGGAAGTAGATGATATTGCCTTGTTTTTTAGCCTTTTCTTTTAATACTTCAATACAGATAATTCATAAAAGAGGATCAATAACTATTGCAGAGTCAAATAAAAATTAAGAAAACGTGATCAGATTATTTTGCAATTTTGGTAAGAAATGAAATTAAGACTTTAGCAGACATGTGCCAGCAAACTCATTTTTTTTCTCCCTCATATATAGCCACGTACTTCTTATGATGCCGGCCTGGCCTCAGTTTCTAGCCAGAGTGAAGACACAAACATTAAAACTGAACAGGATCTAAAACTAGCAATAAAAAATAAACTACGTTAGTATATTCCTAAGAATAATCCACTTGCCCAATTTCAGATTCTTTTATTATGCAGTTGGTTTGGAACTCTTATTCAAAATATAAACATGTTGGCTGGGCACGGGGCTCATGCCTGTAATCCCATCACTTTGGGAGACTGAGGCAGGTGGATCACTTGAGGTCAGGAGTTTGAGACCAGCCTGGCCTACATGGTGAAACTCTGTCTCCAGTAAAAATACAAAAAATTAGCCAGGCATGGTGGCACGTGTCTGTAATCCCAGCTACTGGGGAGGCGAAGGCAGGAGAATCTCTTGAACCCACGAGGCAGAGGTTGCAGTGAGTCAAGGTTGTGCCACTGCACTCCAGTCTTGATGACAGGATGAGACTCTATCTCAGAAAAAAAGAAAATAATTATATATATATATATAATTATTTAATATATATAATTATTATATGTATATATAATTATTATATATATAAACATTTACATATGTATATAAATATATATAGTTAAACAAAAAAGGTGCAGGTATACATGGATGTGTGTATGTGTGTGTACACATGTATATACACATATCCATGTATACAAACTATATCCATGTATACCGGCAGGTTTTTAGTTTGTTTTTGCTTTAAACTTTAATTTCTACACATTAAAAAAATAGTTACTAATTACTATAATTGCATGACTAAGTGTAAAACTCCCAAGAACAGGGAACAGTTATGTCACCAAGCCAGGGTTGCAGTGAGTAATTCTGAAGCACGCAGTGGGACGAGGCTGGAGGTTGGGGGCGTGTCAGGCAAGACCAGGCACAAAACTTTAATTTCAGTGAATCATCCATAGAGTAAGGTGTCCTAGAACAAAGTGTAACCATTTCTAGCTGCACTTGTTTAAAATGTTCATTCTTGGTACAAATTTGGAGATAGTGAAAAATTCAAAATATTTATATTTCTACATAATTTACTTATATGTAAATTAATACTAAATAACTATTTTCTCCAGGGTTCAAAGTTCCAAAAAGTGCTGGGTTGAAACGTATCATTTGAAATTGTATGAAATTTAATTTGGCAAATGTTCATAGTACTCTCCAATATCAGCCCTCTTTCTAATTTCAATGAACAAAATTTGCTGTCATTTAATTTTTCATAATTTTCTTTTACAATAGATGACTTTAATTTTAAGAGGTTGAGTATGGTGCAATAATGACCTTATTTTTGGATGACTTCAATTCGCTTTACTGAAACAGCTCTCAGACAGTTTTCACTGATCAAACTAAGGCCAAATTCTTGGTACTTCAAGTTTCATTGATAATTATTCCTAGATAGTGCTCCTAGTGACCAGACCATTTAAATGTTCGCATTAAACTTTCCATTCAGAAAGTTAAAAACGGATTAAATCCATTACAGTTTTGGATAGGTGGCCCTAAAGTAACAAAAGAGACATCTTACAGAAAACATGCTTATAAAATAGGCTTTTAAAAATTACTTCCTTCTTTAAATTCCATTGTGACGGCAGAAATCTAATCTGCTGGGGACATATGTAACATTCATTTCGAGGAAAATATTTCGGCATGGCTATTTGCTTCTGGTGTGTCTTTGAGAACACTTGGTATACCCTTAAGGTAAGAGCCATCAGATGGCAGTTCTGTCTCAGGCACCATCTGAGGGGATGCTTCAAGGATGGCACCCCAAGTTGAAGCAGGTTCATCATTGTCCTGCCTGCATCATATTTAACCCTATGTAGACTCGCCACATTGAGGACAACAGTAGCCTCCAAAAAAAACACAAAATGACAAGATACAAGAATCCAGGGGGTGCAGACTCCTCATATTAAAGCTCTTCATTCAATCATTTAGAGTGCCTTGCACTGTGGTGCTCACCTACAATTCTATGTATCATTTACATACAGTACCATCTTGTTTTTTTTTAAGAAAAGTGTGACATAAGAGCTTTGAGGATACTTGAAGTTAATTTCCAAAAAGGAGAATGCTGTCATGAAGCTACTGGAGATTATTTGAAAGCAATTTGCCCACAGTACGGGAATAGCAATTTTAAGAACTGTTTCAAAGAAAGCCACCTTAAGAAGTGGTGGCTTGGAATGTGGGCAAGGGGTGATATAATTCATATCTACTGTGTATAATGCCAAAAAGAACATATAGGAGACATGCTCACAGCATTAGGTTTATCTCCTCGGAGTGTTGGGAGCGCTTCCTCACTCAAGATGACACCAAGCAGATAGATCGACCAGTATAATTCAGTCAGTCTCTGAATGTAAAGGCCACAAAAATAGTACTGATCCAGCATATAAAAACAATTATGAATGCTCCCTGGCAGGCATGCATTCCTGAATCCTAAGAAATCTGGTTGTCAGTTAAAAAAATCATTTGTAGCTCCCAGTGTTTGATGTTAAATTCAGGAGCGCATATGAAAAAAGATTCAAGAAACATGAATCAGAACTCTTGCTTCACACCACTATGATTAGCAACATGCATATTTCTAAATCTAAGTTGTTTTCTTAAATGACTGGAAAAAAGAATTATTTTTTGCAAACCTGGATCACATATCTTATACCATAGTGACTGACTACAGGTCTTTAGCTTAGTGGGGGGTGTTTCCCCAGAGAAGACAGTATTTGTACTCTCAAGGAAAATATCTCTACAGTGCTATTTGATGTGGTGGGTGCATTTATTTTATGATTCGCTCCATCTGAACTTTCTGGTGTGATTCTAGGGCCCTCCTGCTTTACCTTCATTCCCTGTTGAATTATGAGCAGCCCAGAAAAGTCATAAAATCAGGCAGCAAGAATGTAATGCATCACAGATATTTCTTCATATATTACGGACATTTGAAGATTCATTAACTAAGATAATCATGTGAAAGTGAAGGACAGAGGGCCTAATGCGAGTAAGGCCCTCGGCAAATGTCAGTTTATTTCCTTCGCCTTTTCCTGCCCTCCTTCACTCAGGCTTCTCTCTTTCACCAGCCATGATCTTGCTGCTGCATCACTCCACCGTAGAAAGCGGTCTGATCTCGGTGATGCCGTTGCATGTAGTATCAGCCTATGTGGCTGAATTGGGGATACATAATATCGTATCCATCTAGGCTCCACTTTCTCAAGTTGCGAGATGGAGTGCTCATTGTCTGATCCACTGTTTCGCAAAGGGAAGTTACAAGAATCAATAACGTAATAGATAGACTTTCTTCCACACATTCTGTGGGGTTTTGTGACCTCTAAATATTTAATATATGTTTCCCCAGAACCCACCATAGTTCCTGTGAAGCTATACAGTACAGCTCAAGGATGAATCCAGGTCTTGTAATGCCTGAAGCACATGCTATTTGGGAGACTGTCTGTAAGACATAACTGTCAGTGTCAGCCTGGGTCCAAAATATTTCTTTAAGATGAAAAAGAATTCATGACAAATTACAAAGATTAAAGGCTGACAAGTACCACAAACATCACGATATCCAGAAAAATAATATAATGTTTCTATTCATTAACTGCCTGACACTTCCTCTATAATACTACATTTTGGCTGCATATTTCTTCATATGATAATAATTTTCCTTCTTTCATATAGTATGTTAATAAAAAAAAATTTTATTAATGGTTTAGAAAAGCTTCAGCCCATGTTGGTCTGTCAATGGCAGTTTGATGTGTTTCATCATCTGGAACCACCAAAACAAACAGGATGCAAAAACAAGTGACTTCAGATAGTCATGCTCAAGGTTTGCAGTCTTGTTACAGGCTTGTATCTGGAAACACAAGAATTCTTAACCTCTATTTTGCATGATTCACATCAAAAAAGAAAACTAATGTACTTCATTTTATAAGTGTATAAGCTCCTAAATCAAATATATTCCATTTTGACTAGTTTTCAATGAGAATCAAATCCCCAAAGTGCCAATCCATCACTGCCTGGCATAAAAGGAGGTGTGACTGTGGGAAATCAGAGTCGAAACAGCCAGCAGTTATAACTGATATGGGTGACTTGAGCTTCTCCCTGTGGAAGGGGAATATACAAGTGTGGCAGAAGTGTAAAGCTCCATTAGCTTCATGGTGAACCTGTCTCCAATGCTGTGGTTAAGACCATAGGCTTTGAGGTTAGACACTCCAGGTTTCATTTCCTTCCTACTTGTGTGATATGCAGTAATTCACAGAGCCAGTCTAAGCCTCAGTGTCCTCACTTATAAAATGAATATGATCAAACTTGGGCAGGCACAGTGGCTCATATCTGTAATCCCAGCACTTTGGGAGGCTGAGATGGGTGAATCACCTGTGGTCACAAGTTTGAGACCAGCCTAGCCAATATGGCAAAACCCCATCTCTACTAAAAATACATAAAAATAGCTGAGCATGGTGGTGGGCGCCTGTAATCCCAGTTACTTGGGAGACGGAGGCAGGAGAATCACTTGAACCTGGGAAGCGGAGGCTGCAGTGAGCGGAGATGGCACCACTGCACTCCAGCCTGGGAGACAGAGCAAGACTCCATCTCAAAAATAAAATAAAATGGATATGATAAAATCTGCCTTATATGATTGTTGTGGAGTTTAAAGGAAAATTTATGTATGCAGAAGTCATATTCTAAGCACTCAGTAGTAGATAGCTATGCTTATTAAGGGAGTAAGTGCTCAGAATTTGTCACCCTTTATAAGATAATCAAATACTCTGTTTATTCATTTTAATCTCCTATCCAAAAACACACTTACCCTTTTCTCATGTTCTTATTCAAAGCCTTTATGTCATTAAAGACTCAGCTGAGACCTCATCTGTTTTTTTTTCTAGTAATTTGTATTTTTCAGCACTTGTTCCTGGGTGAATTCTCTGAAGGTTTATAGCAATACTATCCAAAAGAAATATAATGTGAGCCACATGTGTAATTTTTAATTTTATATAGCCAGTTTTAAAAAATTAAAGCCAAGTGAAATTAATCTTATTAGTAGTTTTACTTAACCCAATATATCCAAAATATTATTTCAATGTGTAATCAATATTTTAAAATTACTAATGAGATATTTTACATTCCCATTGCATACGAAGCATTTGAACACTGTGTGTATATTTTACACTTACCTTAAATTTACAATAACCACATTTCAAGGGCTCAACAGCCATGTGTCCAGTGGCAGCCATACTGTATAGCACGTGTCTATAGCATGAATAGTTTATACCATATTGTTTAATCAGCATTCAGTAAAGGTTTGCTGATCCATAGTTTGGATGCATTTATTAATCAAAAAAGGAAAATGCAACAGGCAATGTGATTTTCTTTCACTTGGGCTACTTTTAGCCCTCAGTGAGCATTGTTTATCCCAGAATGGAAACTCCTGAGATGTGGAATAATGCCAGTTGTAGACTAGTATTAGTAAATCTGCTCTGGCATTCATGTGAATAATACAAGAGTTAAGCTAAAACAAGATTTGCATATGGTAATGCCTTGCTTCTAGGTATAATTGGAGACCAATACAATCTCACCACCACATCTAAAAGTGGGGCTTCAGTTTTTAAATGTTTAGTTACCAGTAATCAAAAATTACTTTGACTCTTGATTCACAACTGTCTTGTTAAAGTAGAGGTTGCTTTCAAAACACAACCAGGGAAGTCACACCCAAGGCATATCACATCGCGTGTGCTACAAAATACCCAGGTCTTTCTACAACCCTTTGAAACTCTGACATGATGAATAATTTATAATTTTTCTACCCTAAATATTTTTCAAAGTTTAGATGATATTAATCAAGTCACAGGGCATAAATGTACAAGACTTTCAGACCATATAAACCCACATTGCATTAATATTCCAGATTCAAGTAGACACTGGATTTCCAAACATGGTTTTTGTTTCTTACAGGCATGTAAGAAAACATAGTTTACAATATGGAAAATTTCCAAGGTACAATGAAAAGAGCAGAAATTTTTAAAACATATGACTCATCCAGTGAATCACTGAATGTTCAAAGAAAATTTATCTTTGTGTTTGATAGTTATATTAGCTTTATAAAAAAAACATTAAAATATATTCTGATTATCAGGCTGACAACTGGCAATACTTTCTATATTGTATTACATTATTTGACTGAAAATATGTTTTGTCTTACTTCTTTTCCAGTATGTACTAAAGTACAGCATTCAAAAATCTTACTGATGTCTGTTCTTGTGTTGAAAAACTACCTCCCAAACATGTTCCCTCCAAATATATCCCACAAAATATATTCGCAAACACAACTAAAGGCAACTTCAATTACTTCTCAAGGTTGGAGCATTTTATTTTTTTAATTTTTAGCTTTCTTTATCAAAATCTTAACAAAGGACTTGAGCAAATTAGATTTTCTCCATCAAACCTTCTTGAACAGAGACTCCCCTTGTTTCTCTGAATTTCTGTGTGAATACAAACTTGGCATCCATTGTAATCTTCCATTTGTTATGCTTACTTTTCTATGTACCTAAATCCTAGCTCTACAAAACAATTATAAGTTTCTTGAAGCCACAGGCCATATCTTATTCATCTCCTGTGGCTCTCAGCAGAGCCTTGGATGGAATAAACATTAAATAAATGTGCTAGAAATCATGACAATTTTGACCGTAGTTTACAGGAATCTCATTCAGCTGACCAATGACATGATACAGCAATGTCAGCCATTATGAACGCACAGGAACATTTTGATATTTCTGTCTTTTCCAATTCCACTTCTTGGCCATCTTTTAATAAAAGTGCTTAGTGTCTCATCGACATTTTCATTCCAAACACTCAAGTTGAACTTAAAATAAAACCCTAAAATGTCTAATTATGTTCCAGCATCAAACAAAGCTTTTTCTCCCTTACAGTTATATTTTAAATGTTTTTTAGTGTCTAACCATAGTTAAGATTCCAGTTTACAAATGTACATCTACTGTGGGTTTTTTCCAAATTTAATAATATCCTAAAACCTAATTTTGTGTATTGGATTCATTTAAAATGTGGTTGCTACTCAACAATTTTGGAGGAAAGTATATTACATCAGATGTAACATTTAAACTAAATCCAGAAGTTAAAACTCTCTATAAATAAGAGAAACAGAAAGCCTCCCAAATAAGAAGCATGAAAGCCCAAGGAGGAAGTTACTGTGCAGCACAAAGTCTTTTGGCCTCATGAGCACTGCACCCAATGGATTCAGCTGCAAGAAAATGAAGCATCTGGCATGCAGAGGGGAAGTGCAAGTGTGTGGGCTTACTGATGCCAGACGACAGAAGTGGCTCAAGAGTAAGAGGCCATTGATGAGAAGAAGGTTTGGATTAGCTGTGGCCTTGAAGGTACCCCTGGAAAGCGAGTAGCACTCAGTTGTGAGAGGTGCATTAACCTCTTCAGACCACTAGGGTTCAAAGTGTTCCATAAGCGGTAATTTATTAAATGGGTCCTAATTGCTTGGTAATGTACCTTCCAAAAGTCACTTCTCTGTGCTATGATTAGGCCTAGGATTTGCCAAGTGCTGTCATTCTCTTTGTAACTCCATAATGGAACTCTAGGATGTGGGAAACTGATCCATTGGGCAGCTATATATCTAATCCAGGTTCAGAATCTTACCAACGAAGCCAGTCTTTCATTTAACCCTCCAGTGTGTAAACACCAAAATACAAAATTGATACACAGTGTTTTGAGCACCTTTTACTAAGTACACAATAATTTTAATAGAATGTGAGTAACTGGTGTTATTCCTTTGAAAAATAGCACATTTTTAAGATTTGTGAATTATCCCTTTTGTTAAATTCTTTCTTAAATTTATAAAAATAAGCATGTGTTTCTGTTTTCACCACCGACAAACAAATTTTCTCTTGGCCTTTTTGTTTCATACCGAGGAAATCAACATGATTTTCTGATTGGCACCCAGCACAAAACAGGGAGCATTCTATCGGTCATCCACTTGATACCACTGATTCCCATCAGGGCTTCTTAGGGCACTGGTTTTGTTAACAAGGCCAGCAGAGGGAGTGAGAGAGCATTGCTACAAAAATGAAATCAAAATTTAAAATCATAATAATAATAATTATATGTAGAAAATCTGTCATTAAACTACAGAGGACTATATAGCATAATCTAAATATGGAAGCAACCCTTATCATATAGGTAACAGACTAGAATCAAAGAAACAGGACTTCTAGTCACTATTATAGTTTTATGATATTCATGAACCAGCCAAATGGAGCTATGCCTCATTGAAGTCTTGAAAATGACCACCAGAGTACCCTCCATTAAGATAAGAAAGGCTTTTGGCCTGTGTGAGAGAAAGTGATTACTGAAAGAATGGGAATTATTGTCATAAGTATGAAGCTAATATCATTTCTGTCTTTCAGGACTTTAGGTCATTTCTTAGTTTTGACCACAAGTGAAAAACACCTGGTTAGTATTCCCCCATTCCCTATGAACATCGGTTTGGTTAGACCATGAAGTTAGACACATATCTTATTAACATGGATATAGTCATTAGGCCACAAAGTAGCATGGGGGAATATCTTTCTATCTGAGAGATATTTTATATTCTAATCTCATATTTTGTTTTACAACTCCTATTTCCAGACCATGTAAAGAAGTGACATATTTTCCAAAAAGGTTTTAGACAAAGTGTTACAGTGGAGTCCTATTCAAATCCCCCACTCAATGGCTTACAGTTATTTGGAATTTCAGTTTCATTCTTAAGGGAATGTTCTACAGTTGTGTTTTCTGGATATCTTCAATAGCGTTTCTTATGAAATAATTTGTGTGGGCCCAAAACCAGTTTCCTACAGGGCATCTTTAAAAAAGCGACAATCAAAACCAACGAGACTTTACACCATACTGAACTAAGTAAAACCTTTCTTTGTTTAACAAGTTTCAGATAATCTGGAGGATAGTGCAACTTGCCTGGAAGTTTGGCAGAAAAATAGTTTGGAAAGTAAATATTCAATTCTGCTTTCTCCAGTAGATGTCACTTTCTGTACATAGGATACCAAGACATATAAGATGCACAGTATCCCTTACAATGACGGCAAAAAAATAACTTTTGGTTCCAGCCATGTGTAACAGTTTTTAAGCAATCAGTGGTATTTTCTAGTGTTTGGAACCACAGGAATAATAAGGCAAAATGAATGCTATTAATCATCTTTCATATTTCTGTGTAGCTTTAGCAATGGCCATTAAGTATAACATGCAATACAGTATTGCTAATGCCTTTTCAATAGTTAAAGAAAACTAAGTATTACTCTAAATTGCAGCATAAAATTAATTTTCCAAAAAGACATACATGATTTCTGAGAAAATAAGTAGTTATAAGTAATATACTACAAATTTACCAATAACGTAATTAAATATGTGTTTACTTAACCTATTATTATTTCATGGCTTATTCTTCCTGTGTCCTCTTTATCATTTTGATATTCACATCATCTTCATGCGTCTGAAGAAAAAATATGATTCTCTGAAGTGTTTCATTATACGCAAAGGATGTCAGCACTAGAACAAGAAAGAGAGAAAAGGCAGAAAGAAAGAGAGAAAGAAAGAAAGAAAAGAAAGAAAGAAAAGAAGGAGGGAAGGGAGGAAGGGAAAGAAAGAGAAAGAAAGAAAGAGAAAGAAAGAAACAAACAAACAAACAAAGAAAAGAGAAAAGTCATTATAAATCTTACATTGCATTGTTTATAGCATCCACATGTCCAAGAATAAAGATCAAATGATGGAAGAATATTAATAGTGAGAATTACATTAATTCTTCTTAAAATACTTTTCAGAATGCTCTTTGCATTTCTAAACCTAAGCCTCATTATGCTGTTCTATTTGTATTCCAATGTAGTTAAATTTTATATTTGAGTTGTTTTAATAGATGACTTTGAAATGACAGAGGAGAGCACATTTTTGTTTCTTATTGATCCAGTCAAGATTTTGCTTGTAGGTACTACAACTTGAAATAATAGGTAAGGTTACGGAGGCTTTTTTAAATGTTGATGTCTAGGTCACAACTGATTCAGTAGTTGTATTGACAAATGTGATTTGATAATTGCCAAATTAAGCTCATGAGAAAATTAGTTAAACAACTACTTTTATTTTCAGATGCTTCAAACAAAAGATATGAAGTTCAGTAGCAAATAATGATAGGGTGCTAGAACAAAAATTTCCGAAGAAGGCAAAATGGGCATGTGGCTTTACAAAACAAAAGACTCTATCTGGTCATCAAAATAAACAACAACTGAATGATCTCTCTAGATTTTAAATATTTTGTGAAAAGAGTAAACCCAAAGAGCTTGATTCTTATCTGAGTTGAGATTTCTTGACTCGTTCCCTGGGAAGTTCTGCTACCATTCTTGCATATGCTTTGTTAAAACAAAGAGATTATAGGGGTTTGGGTAATAAAGGGATTTAGAGGCTTCACCCTTAGGCTACTGATTCAACTCCATTTCAGTTTTAAGAGACCCAAAGTCATAAATGTACCCAGGGCATGTAGTTCACTTTTTTTTTTTTTTTTTTAGTTTACTTTTAATTCAGCATGAATTAGGATTCCACTTTATAACAAACCCTAGGATTTTTTTCCAATTATTCAGAGCAAATAGAGTTGCCAAAAGAAAAACAAAGATTGAACAGGAAGGATAGAAACAAACACATAGTAATGCACACCAAGCTGAATTCCTGAGGAGGTAGATGCCACTGGTGCCTCTGCTGAACATTTTCAAGGATAAAGTCAGCTTTTTACCTTTCTGGGTCTTATACTAGTCTTGATCAATAAATAAACAGTAATTAATAATTCTTAAAGAAAATGATACCATAATAATTTTGAAATTGAGGACAACTGATGGGCATCACATCGCTGAATTACCGTGTTCTGATTTGAACTCTGGAAAGAGCCATGCAAAGCACACCCCACATTGCTAGTTGTCAGCAAAACTTCCCTGTGTAAAACAGAAGACAGAGTCTTTGTGTGTGTAAACTGCCCCACTCAGACAAGGAGTCAGTGAAGGAGCTACAATCCCTTAGCACTGTATTTAAATCTTTCTTCTGTTTTTATACTTCAGTTTTTCCATAGTATTTAATACCTTATTTATTTAATAGATTGGAAGAGAAAACTCAGAACACTCTGAAAAACAGACAATTGCTTAGTTCCACAGCCCTAATAGCCCTAAAAGATGTCAGCACTGTCATTAGTTTTCTTAATTATATCACTATTACTTATACCATGTCTTATAATTATCTGCTTTAAATAACTTTATCAAATATTAAACAGACATAAAATATTTGTAGCTTACATGCAAAAATGCAAGTAAGTAAATAAATAAGGTGGACATCTGTGTATCCCATATCCAATTTAAGAAATGAAATACTATCAGTATCTTTGGAACCTTGAACCCCTCTTCAATCCATCTCTTTTCCCTCTCTTTCTGCATAGATGAGATTATCCTGAATTTTGTATTAATCAGCCCCTTTCTTTTCTCTCCTTTATTTAAATGAAAAAAAAATGCTTCATAGGAATTTTGAGTACTATTGGTTTAGAAAAATACAATAAAACATTTGAGAAGATTGAGGCATATAAGCAATATTGATCAATTAAAAATGTTTGTGTTTTAATATCTATTCAATCAACATTGAATAAATATTCTCTGCATTCCAAAGTGGCCATTAGCCCCAGTCACCACCAATAAATGATGAAATCCAATTCTGTAGTTACTATTTGTATTATTAGCATTCAATTACAAAAATATCAATATTTTATGAAGAATAAAAATGCTTTTACCTACGTATATCAATAAAATTCTATTCAATGCTCTACACAAAAATTACACTTTTGATAGATCATATTTTCAACTTATATAATAAAAGATTTTGGATTCCAGAAAGGATTTCGAAGAACATGTGTTATTATCTCCTTTCCTGGAGTTTTTTTTTTTTAAACACTTTTTTTTTAGCTCATAAGGTTTCTGTGACCCCTTACCCAAAGATAGGATCAGGGTCTACATAGCAGATTATTAAGCTTCTTAGTATATTATTAAGGAAAAGATCCCTCAAATTACTGAGCCACTCCACTAGCCATGTCTCAAGATCTGAAAGTAAGTCCTACAGGAGGAGTGGAGCGGTGTTCCAGGATCCTTGGTGAGGAGGCACTGGAGAATAAGAGAAAAAATGAGAGGGGGGTGGATCCCTTAGGCATCCTTTCCCTTTCATCCTCCACCTCCTTTTCTCTGCATTCCAAAGTGGCCATCAGCCCCAGTCACCACAAATAAATGATGGAATCCGATTCTGTAGGTACCCAGCAGCAAATAACTGCAAGTATGTACCTGCTGTTTTTTCTTCTCCAGGACATCGCCCCTTGACAGATTCAATCTTTGTATCTTGCACCAACACCGTTGACCCTGGAGTTAACTTTTTAAAATTTAAGATGGGGGCATTCACTCAGCACTGAGGAGTGTCTAAGTAAGTCAAAATTTAGCAACAAAGTATAATAGCTTTTGATTATTTTAAATAAAATATGATATGATAACTCAGATTTGTACTAAAGTTAGAGTGTTCTAAATTTACATATATTATCAGTATGGGTGTTTTCAAATCTATTTAAATTTACTAAGAAACATTCCAAGCCTGGACCCTAAAATAGGAAAATGAGACATTTAAGGCATTGGTTGTAAGAATTGTGAATAAGAACCTTGATAGATTGATTACCTAATGGCAAGTGTGACAAGTGTGACAACAGATTTAAGAATACCATTAACACTTCAGTAAAAATAAACATGACTATTACTAATGATTAATTTCTTTAATATTTCAAATAATGTTGGAGGGACTAAAGGTGTTGAAAATTAATATTAGCAGATTGAAACTTTGTGTAATAATCTTTGTCACAATACTACTTCCGTATCGTCTATTCAGTGTATTTCAGAAAGATTTTCAACTTTTTATTCTTCATCTTACTGTCACATTCATTTCCTCCTTTCTTTTTCATAGCTATATCCAAATTAAGTACTCAGATTGCCTTTTGCTTAACCGGGTCTCCCCATTTTCAAAGTTTGCCCTTCAGTTAATTTTGCCTGATACTACCAGACTAAGCTTTGTAAATCCGAGTTTTCCTTCTTTTGCTTCTCATTTGATGTGTTCGTTTTTCAGGGAAATAATTCTAAACTTTTTAGGATGCTATTTAATTAGTTAATACCGTAATTAAATTCTATCTAATTTTCCAGGCTTCTTCCCAACTACTGCAAAATCTATACTATTTCTGTATCTAATACATAATTATTCTCACATACCATAAAACATCCATCATCTACAATGCTGCACCTTGCCCTTGCCCTTGCCCCTTGTGTATTTTTGCCTGCTGAAATCTCACTGCTCCAAACCAAAGTGATTTTATGTGCAAACTGATTTTATGTGCAATTATTGCATTAATCCCAAACCCTTAGAGCTTCCACAGCACTTTGGTTCACCCTTATAATACAGCACTAATCATGTACTGCCTCATATTTTAATTATGAAGGGTATAGGTTTTATTAACTCCCATGCTCCCTGGATGAGGTTTGTACATGATACCCACTTAACATGTAGAATAGTACACAGTCAGCATAGCATTTGTTGTATTGAATTGAATGGTTGACTATATATGGCAAGAAAAAAAGACCACTATCATATTTTATCAAGGCCTTGGACAAATATAATGTGTGTTTTTGTTTGCACAGATAATTTGTTATAAATTAAATTATCTTTATAGGCTTGGTGGTACATGACTGTAGTCCCGGCTACTTGGGAGGTTGACGTGGGAGAATCACTTGAGTCTAGAGGGTCAAGGCTGCAGTGAGCAGTGACTGTGCCACTGCCCTCCAGCCTGGGAGATAGAGCAAGATCCTGCTTCAAAAACAATAAACAAACAACAACAACAACAAGAAAACACAAAAACCAAATCAAATAAGATGAAAACCCAGCTCCTACCTTCTAAAAGCTCAAAACCTAACGAGGGAGATGGGCACCCAAATACTATTAACTATAATACAGTGGCGTAGCATTCTTTAAAAGGTTAAAACAAAATGCCCTGAAATCACAAAGGACGGAGAAATTAATTTTGAAGAAAGGAGGTAGTAAGAGGATGTGGATTGCACTAGGATCTCTGAAGTAGACCTTGAGAGAGAAGTAGCTCGTGGCCAAATGATGAAAAAGCCGTGCTTGATATAAGCCACGTAGGTGATCCATCACTCAACATCATTCAAGGGCATCGTTCAGTCAAACTCTAACACAGCGGTGCCTCCTGGGAGTGTGTAGCATTGTGGCCCGGGGAAAGAGCAGACCTGGCTGAGAGGCGCGCACACCACGTTTAGCAGTCGTCTTGACATCACATATAAGTTCAGTTTAAAACTGAAGATTTTATTTAACATTTTTAAACTAAGATCTCACCTTCCAGTTTGTGTTTTCTAGCCCTCCTTTCTATAAGGTTTGGAAATTCTTTTTGCAGCCTCTATTTAAAAAGAGAAACCAAGAATATGACAATTCTGTTCACTCCAATATTCACTACTATAGTTGTGAAACAAAATAGATTGCGGATTAGAATTATGAAACCAAGATGCATCTTAGCAATTTTTTTTAATTTAATGGTTTTCAAACTTTTTAAGTCATTTTCCTTTCATCACATTAAATTTTGCTAAGATCAATATGCAAACTGGAGAAAAAGTGTATGGTCTTTTCTCATCAAGACTCCTGCTGGTTTCTTGCAGCCCTGAGGATTCAGAGGTTCAGTTTGGAAATTGCCACTTCTAGACCAGGTTTCTCTTTTATAATTGAGGAAACAGCGATCCAAAAAATTTGAAGTACCTTATGCAAGGTCATTGTAGCAGTTAGTGGCAGAATAGAAAATAGAAGTCCCTTAACTGCCACGCCACTTTCTTTCAAGATAAAATTAATTCTATTTACATAGTAAAATGAGGATGAGGTACAAGGGTCTACCAAGGTGGCATTTAGGATCAAGAGAGACTGTTTCTTTTTCATAAAACTTCATTGGAATTCAGTATTTCATTGTTAAGTAATTCAGAATCAATGCTAAATCTTTTATTCTCTCTTTCCTTCATTTTGATATTGAATTACCAAAAATGGAAGTTCTTAAATTCTTTAACTTCTTGATCCTAGACAAGGAGGGTGGTTAAAGAAATGTATCTCAATGATGGCCTTGGCTAGTCAGGCACTTTCTTGCTCTAGAAATGAAAATTCAATGTAAAAATCTCTCTCAATTTAAAAAGGCAGAAAAAAACCTGAAATGACTTGTCTCTTATCTTCATAGACTATAAAGAAGGAGAATGATAATGTTTAGATTCCTTGGCTAGTTCAACATGTTATGTTTTAATTTACAGATTACGTGAGTTTTAAAAACCATATATTCACAGACACATACATACATAGAAAGACTTAAATCAAAATCATCAAGTACATAGCTGTTGTAAATTACTCTCCTTGTCAAGAAAGTTTAGTAACTATGACCTAATGGAAATAAATTTAGTTAGAGGAACAAAATAGTGTTTTCCAATATAGACCCCTACTACTGGTAATCATTAAATCAAATATTGTGGCTAACCAATTAATAAAACAAGTTTGGATAACTTAAATAGCCTGATACTATATCATGACAAAGCATTTTTTTTAAAAGAAATACCAGAAACCCTTGTTAAGATCAAATGAGTTATTAACTTAATAACTTTTGAAAGTGAAGAAATGTTTAGCTATAAGATAAGTATAACAATATATGGCTTACAAATATAATACTAAATGTTCCCTGAATCAATACTGAAAAATTATAATTGTGGACATCACATAAAGACCTTAGAAAATATCAAGGCCATAGCTTTTGGAATTCATGGATATTCTTGATGATTAACCATACAGAAGTTATCTTAGTTTCTTTCCTAATGGAGTAGGGAATTGGCAGCAGTACAGAAGACTCTCTTTCTGGTTATGCCTCATCTGCATTTCACTTCCCAGATCTAAATGTCTGTTGTGAAGCGTGGTCCAGCCAGAAGATATAGACTAATTTTCTAAACATACCACAATTCCCCAGCCTCTTCCAAAATTAGTGTTACTGTATGCCGTGATTTTCATGTGACATCACTAGCTTCAGTCATAAAAAAAAAAAAAAAAAAAAAAAAAAGACAGAAAGCAATAACAAGGCTTGCAGAGTAGTGTCTTGAAGAAGGACATCATAACTTAAAGATAGTAACCCAAACACAAGCTTATGAAAAAAAAATCAGTTGTAAATGTTTCGGCTTTAAGGTAACAAATTTTTGATCTGTAAGTCCTATCGTTTCACACACACACTGTATGTGCACACACACATACACACACTCCAAAAAGCCACTGGTATAAAAAAGATCCATATCAAATTAATAGTGACTTGCTGAACAAAAATAAAAATGTTTTTATTTAAATTACAAGGTTACTTTTAAGTTATTAGGTTGGTGCAAAGTTTCAGTTTTTGCCATTAAAAGTAACAGCTGTACATCTCTAATCATTCCAAAGTATTTTTACAAATTGTTCTTATACTTTGAATTCATCTGCTCCCCCACAAATAGAAAACAACCACTAGACAATATGCTCTACAATGGAAGTTATTTTGCTATGAAGAGATTTGAAGTTGGCCAGTCTCTAAAGTCATGTATGCTAGATGCTAATCTTTATTTTGGAAAGCAACTCCATAGAAATCACTGCATGTTGAGCTGTTTAGCCGAGCAAGCAAGTTTTTTTCAGACATAGGCCTGAAGCTCTGTCTCTGAAAAGAAACCTCTGGTCTTGGTGAGGGGATGTGATGTCCAACCACTTTCTACCTGGCTGAGCTCCAAGGGCATGACGAATTGCAAAAATACAATATACAAAAGGAATATTTATGTGTCTTCCTCCTTCATCAGATACACAGTATTTTTTCTCCCATGTCACAAAAATTGTAACCGCAATTTACAAGTATATGCACAATCAAACTGCTATTGATTTAGCGATGCATTTCTTTGATGTCCCTTGCCTTAACCTCATTTATAAAGCTGTTTTGCATTATTTCAAACTGTCAGTGATTTGTGACTCATGAATATTCAAATCTAATTTACACTTACCTTTTTGGTATGCAAGCTTACTTGCAATATGTCTCTACATTTGCCCTTTTGTTTTGTATTTATTTGTGGATTGTTTTATTGAAATAATACTCTTTTAAATGCATATTAAGTATATTTTAAAACAACAGGAGTGGTTGATGATTGACTCTTCTTGGTCTCAGTGCACTGTCTCTATATTTTGCTGCTTAGCAAGTTCAGTCATTCTGTAAACATGTCTCTAGTATTAAAAATAATCATTCTTTTGCTAATAGATGTCAGTTTCAGTGGGATGAATTTAGTTTTGCTCAGCTATATGTCTCTAGGAAAGAGTCGACAAGTTTTAAAGGAACTTGAGCCTTACACAAAAAAAGGAAAAAAGGAAAGGATTATTTCTGGTGGAAAAACAAAAAGTTCATGAGCCCTTCATGTCAGTGTGGATCAACTTTTCCACTTACATTGTGGAATGCCAGAAATGAAACCTAATTTGCTCAAGCACTAAAAAACCCTTTTAGATGTCTTTCAGATGATAATAGCTAAAGGAGATACCCAGGACTTTGTGGATTGCAGGCATTTCGCTAGTGATTGAAGCTCCAAAACAGCAGAGCAGTGAGCCACCTGCCTATAGAATGGGCTTCTTGCAAAACCTGTTCGGAGACAAATGAAAAGTGTTGTTATAAAAAAACAAAATGGAGCAAAGCACACCTCTTTTGTAACTGATTTCTGGACTCAACTGTGATTTTTAAGAAAATCCAAACTATTAAATGCCCTACCTTACCAAAAAAATTTTTCAAATATTTATGTTTTATGCCGGTAGCTAAAATAGAAAAATACTTCATGGCACTGACAGTACAGTCATTGCAGATTTCCTTAGTTTTCATCATGCTCAATTTTTAAATTTTGTTTTAAGCTGTAAAGAAATCATTGGTCACCTTTTTCCTTCCATTGCATGATAAAGTTGTTCCAAAATTTACTAAATAATTCTATACAAAAAATAGAGAGGAGAGATCCAAGATGGCCGATTAGCAACAGCTCAGGAATGTAGCTCCCAGTGAAAGCGCAGAGAACGAGTGGATGCTGCACTTTCCGATGAATTTTTGTTGCCCACAGACCAGGAGATTCCCGGCAGAGGAGCCACACGGGTCGCCAGCGCGACTCTTTTGGCCATTGCGGCTGTTTTGCTGGTGCCCCAGCACGACGCTTCCCGGTGCGGAGTATACGGACGGACGGGCTCGGCCGGTCCCATCCCCACAAGGAAAACAGCAATTGGAAGCACTGAGGACTGAGAGTTCCACAGCAAGCACAGCGAACCCGGGAAGGTCCGGCTCTGTGGGGAACAGGCATCCGCCAAAGGAAAACTAAGAAACAGAAAAACTTCATCACCAGGCGGAGAGAGATCCAAGATGGCCACGTAGCAGCAGCTCAGGATTGTA
>CAUYQU010078132.1:0-15590 GCA_963574635.1 Cheracebus regulus | reverse complement strand
AGCCCTTTGACAAAATTCAACAGGGCTTCATGCTAAAAACTCTCAATAAACTAGGTATCAATAGGACATATCATAAAATGATAAAAGCTATTTATGACAAACCAACAGCCAATATCATAATGGGCAAAAGCTGGAAGAATTCCCTTTGAAATCTGGCACTAGACAAGGATGCCTTCTCTCACCACTCCTATTCAATATAGTATTGGAAGTTCTAGCCAGAGCAATCGGGAAAGAAAAAGAAATAAATGGTATTCAATTAGGAAAGGAAGAAGTCAAACCGTCTCTATTTGCAGATGACATGATTGACTATTTGGAAGACCCCATTGTCTCAGCCCAAAATCTTCTCAAACTGATAAGCAACTTCAGAAAAGTCCCAGGATACGAAATTAATGTGCAGAAAGCACAAGCTTTCCTATATACCAATAACAGACAAACAGAGAGCCAAATCAAGAGCAAACTCCCATTCACAACTGCTACAAAGAGAATAAAATACCAAGGAATACAACTAACAAAGGACGTAAAGGACTTCTTCAAGGAGAACTACAAACCACTGCTCAACGAAATCAGAGAGGACACAAACAGGCGGAGAAACATTCCATGCTCATGGTTAGGAAGAATCAAGATTGTGAAAGCGGCCATACTGCCCAAAGTAATTTGCAGATTCAGCACTATCCTCATCAAACTACCAATGACCTTCTTCACAGAACTGGAAAAAAACACCTTAAACTTCATATGGAATCACAAGAGAGCCCACATAGCCAAGACAATCCTAAGCAAAAAGAACAAAGCTGGAGGCATCATATTACCTGACTTCAAACTATACTACTGGTACCAAAACAGAGACATAGACTAATGGAACTGTACAGAGGCCTCAGAAGCAATACCACACATCTACAACCATCTGATCTTTGACAAACCTGACAAAAACAAGCAATGGGGAAAGGAGTCCCTGTTTAATAAATGGTGTTGGGAAAACTGGCTAGCAATGTGCAGAAAGCAGAAACTGGAACGTTTCCTGTCACTTTACACTAAAATTGACTCCAGATGGATTAAAGATTTAAATGTAAAACCTAACACAATAAAAACACTAGAAGAAAATGTAGGCAAAACCATCCAGGACGTAGCATAGGCAACGACTTCATGACTAAAACACCAAAAGTAATGGCAACAAAAGCCAAGATAGACAAATGGGATCTAATTAAAATTCAGAGCTTCTGTACAGTAAAAGAAACTATCATTAGAGTGAACGGGCAACCAACAGAATGGGAAAAAATTTTTGCAGTCTACCCATCTGACAAAGGGCTAATATCCAGAATCTACAAAGAACTAAAACAGATTTTCAAGAAAAAAACAGACAAACCCATTCAAAAGTGGGTAAAGGATATAACAGACACTTTTCAAAAGAAGACGTATATGAGGCCAACAACATGAAAAAATGCTCATCATCACTGGTCATTAGAGAAATGTAAATCAAAACCACATTGAGATAGCAACTCATGCCAGTCAGAATGGTGAACATTACAAAATCTGGAGACAACAGATGCTGGAGAGGATGTGGAGAAATAGGATCACTTTTACACTGTTTGTGGGAGTGTAAATTAGTTCAGCCATTGTGGAAGACAATGTGGCGATTCCTCAAGGATCTAGAAATAGAAATTCCATTTGACCCAGCAATCCCATTACTGGGTGTACACCCAAAGGATTATAAATCATTCTATTATAAAGACACATGCACACGCATGTTCACTGTGGCACCGTTTACAATAGCAAAGACCTGGAACCAACCCAAATGCCCATTGATGATAGACTGGATAAGGAAAAGGTGGTACATATATACCATGGAATACTATGCAGCCATAAAAAATGATGAGTTTGCGTCCTTTGTAGGGACATGGCTGAATCTGGAAACATCATTATCAGCAAACTGACACAAGAACAGAAAACCAAACATCGCATGTTCTCACTCACAGGCAGGTTTTGAACAATGAGAAGATGTGGACTCAGGGAGAGGAGCATCATACCCTGGGGGCAGTTGAGGGGCTCTAGGGGAGGGACAGCAGTGGGTGGGGAAGGATAACATGGCAAGAAATGCTGAATACAGTCAGAGGGGGAATAGAGGCAGCAAACCACCTCGTTATATATGCACCTATGCAACAACCCTGCATGACCTGCACATGTACCCCAGAACCGAAAAAAAAAAAAAGAGACAAGGATACAGATACATATAAAGGGAAGACCATGCAAAGACATCAGAGAAAGACAACCATTTACAAGCCAAGGAGAGAGGCTTTAGAAAAAGCCACATTGATTTTAGACTTCTAGCCTCCAGAATTGTGAAAAAAAAAATGTCTGTTGTTTAAGCTACCTTGTTTATGTACTTTGTTATGGTTGCCCTAGCAAGCTAATGTAAGACCCATCACCTCTTCTGGGATAGATAAAAGAGACCTTTATTGTAAGAGCAATGTAATATCATTAGAGTTTTAGATATAAGAGTGATATAATCATATTTACATATATAAGAACTCACTTTGGCTTTTATTTGGAAATGGATTAGAACCGGCTGAACTGTATGTGGAGAAACCATTTTGGAGGCTACCACATGAGTCCAGGCAAGATACAGTGACTTGATCAAATGTGATGGCAGCAGTGATAGAGAAAAGTGAAAAATTTGGGGATAATGTTCAGAGGTAGACAAGACAGCACTTGATGACAGATTTGAATTGGGATGAAGGGCAGTGAAAAAATAAAAGGAGTCAAAAATGACTCTCAGGTTTCTGGCAGAAGAAGCTAGAGGGATGGAACTGAGATTAGAAACTCTAGAGTTGCAGATCTGAAGAAGGGCAGGATCCAAAGTACAGTTTCAGATATAATTAGCTTGATATGTCTGCAAGATTTCCTTGAAAATATATAAGTATGGAAAGCCAAAAATGAGATTTAGGTAAGGGATAGACAATAGACATTTGGGAGTCACTTATATCTTGATATTTAAAACCATCAAAGTGCATGAAATTGCCCAGGAAAAGAATATATTTTCCCAGATCATATGGGACCAAAAAAAAAAAAAAAAAAAAAAAGAATGAAAAGAGAGGTAGTCTGAGGTGGAGCCACAATGAAATTCCAATATCCAGGGTAGGTTGGTGTTCAATAAATGTTGAATATCGCCAGCTTCATTAATGTTTTCTGCATAGTATTTTGAAATGCACACTGGACATGTATTACATGAATCAAAATAAATCAGTAAGTGAGTATATGGGCAATACAACTGGATGGCGTATTTTAAAATCTTCCATTTTCCTGTAAAGCCCATTGAAGTCACTAATATTGTTAACTAAACATACAGAGACTGGAAGACTTACTCTCTCTCTTCTGCTTGAACATTTAAGATTACAACTAAGAACTTAAGAAATCCATTACTTATATTGTCTATGCTGATGTCATGCATTAGTATCAAACTCAGAATTTCTGCACCTAATCTAAAAATGATGCAAAGTGAAAATGAAAGTGCAAAGATTAATATGCTGTCAGTTTTTTAAAAGAGAAAAAAGATATATTTACCCATTCCTTTTTATTTTTAATTTGTAATCCTAAGTACCTGGATAATGTTGCACATAACCATTAGCAAAATTCCCACGGAAACAGAATTTAGTAAGGTCTTCAGAAAGGTCTGACTTGATGAAAGCTGACACTAAAAATACCTTCTGTTTTCCCATTAGTTAGGAATTAGGAACATATATACATTTTTCAGGAGAGAAATGCATTAACCTCTTCACAAATTACCCAAGCAGAAATATCCTCTAAATAATACAGATATAAACAGATAAAAATTAAACCAAATTTACATTGCTTAGCTTTAAACCTTAAATTGGCTGTCAGAATTAGAAATGATACAATTATCTTTTCACCTAGCAAATCAGGAGATAGAATATTCCAGTAAAAGAAATACTACTAAACTCTTGGACAAGTTGAATGTGAAAATACTTTGCTGGGTACTTAAAGAAGTTTTCTTTTTAGTTATAGAAATAAAAGGCAGAGATAAAATGTAAATAATATTTCAAGTCTTACTGAATGAGTTTATATAACAAAACTCATTAGGCACCATTTACTAAATATGTCTATAGATATATTCTCTATAACTATATATAATTATAGATGATTGTAAATAAATTCCAGTATTGCTATTATTTGTTGACAATCTTTACCAAGTATTATTGTTCAAAAACCTAGGAATATAATTTCAGCTCCTCCACAGAATAAATAAACCATGAAACTCTACTCATATGTACAATCGTTAGTCATTTCTGTCATCCACAACATTCAGTCATTCAATAAGTATTAAAAGAATAACAAGTGCTCACCAAGAAAAGTCCTCATGCTACAAAGATGAATGTGCCATGGCAAGGAACAGACTCTTCACCAAAGAAAGATCTTCTCTATGTTTGCAGGTTGCCCTTTATAACTAAGCTCCCAAATATGGGAAGAATTGTACGTGGGGCAGTGAGGGAGAAAGGGATTATCCTCCCATCTTTCTAACCCATAAAATCAGTATTGGCAACCACAGGGGCAATAACTGATGTCACAATCAGCTCTGACTCAAAGGGCATGCCAGCCTGAGAAGGTACAAGCAAAGCATCCTAGGCAGAGTGAATGAACAAATTTCCACTTTTCTGTGATGCAGCCTAACTACATTATCTCCCAAGATTCTTTCCAATTCCATGATTCAAGAATGCTGAAAAGTACACTTATGTATGCAAGTTAAACTAGTGAATGGAGGTAGGTAGAACCATGAAATGTCAGTAAGAAAACACTTCAGCAATATCCTGGCTCAATCCTCTTATTTAATAGATGAGGAAAATGGTGCCCATAAAGGTGAAATAACTCATAAAATATATAAAAGTGAAACATGTCGTTGTTCTTTCCCTGCATTACTGTGGTAACTTGAGATTGTTATAGCACTTTCACCGGTATATGAAGATAATATATAGAACTTACATCCTAATCAGTCTGCACAATTACTTCCATTCAATAACTGATTCTATACAGAAATATATAAAACCTTTGCTGAAGGTAAACATTTTCATAAATACAGCTGATGGGATGTCACACTGTCTTATGTAATAAGAGGTATAATGCGAGAGAGAGATCCAAGATGGCCGCGTAGCAGCAGCCCAGGATTGTAGTTCCCAGTGAAAGTGCAGAGAGTGAGTGGATGCCGCAATTGCAGACGAATTTTTGATGCCCACAGACTGGGAGATTCCCGGAGAAGGAGCCACACGGGTCGCCAGCGCAATTCTTTTGGCCGGCGCAGCGTTTCTTGGTGCGGCGTGTACGGGACTGGATGCCCTTTTAGTCGGGCTCGGCTGGTCCCATCCCCACAAGGAGAACAGCAATTGGAAGCGCTGAGGACGGAGAAATCACAGCTGAACCCGGGAAGGCCCCGCTCTGTGGGGAAGGGGCGCCCCCCGAAGGAAAACTAAGAAACAGAAAAAACTTCATCATTATTTATGTGATTATGTGACTATTGCTTTGAAACATTTTTACCAAGTAGAAAATGTTATCTTTAAGGTCTATAAATTTAAAAATAAGATATTAAAACTTTCATATATTTAAATCCTTGAAGAATAGTTGAGAATTGGCTTCTTGTAAAAAGGAGCTGGGGGAAATGCATTTGCTTTCAAACCTTTTCAGTATAAGTTCAATCTTACTGAACCTCATTCAGCTTAGAAACTATTTCCTAAGGAGAAACAACTCACATGTGTGAATTTATTCTTCTTTGAAATGCATTTTTGACACATGACATCACTGAGTATTTTCTTCTTATTGTTTTGTATTTTCTATTTTGAAATGAGCCATAAGTATTTATACTTCTTTGAATTGAATACATTTTTGACACAGACAAACACTAGGCATTTTCTTCTTATTGTTTTGTATTTTCTATTTTGAAATGAGCCATAAGTGTTTATTCCTTTTTGAGTTGGAATACATTTTCAACACATGACAACACTAGGTATTTTCTTTATCGTTTTGTATTTCCTATTTTGAAATGAGCCATAAGTGTTTATTCTTCTTTGAGTTGAAATACCATTTTTGACACATGACATCATTGAGTATTTTCTTCTTATTGTTTTGTATTTTCTATTTTGAAATGAGCCGTAAGTGGAGCATTTTTTTATTGTTGTTTCTAGAGATAAGATCTCACTCTGTCACCCAGGCGAGAATGCAGTGGTACGATTATAGCTTACCACAGCTATGAACTCCTGGACTCAAGCAATCCTCCTACCTCAGCCTCCTGAATAGCTGAGACTACAGGTGCATGTCACTATGCCCAGCTAATTAAAAAATTTTTTGTGTGTAAAGATGGGGGTCTCATCGTCTTGCCCAGGCTGGTAAAAAAAGGTATAGGGATTTTACTTCAGATTTTTGTGGGGTGACCTGTGTATCCAGCCCTTAATTATAACCAGTGAGAAAGGATGTATCAGTGTTCACACTCTACTTTTTCTCTCAGCCAACTCCCAACTCCAGGCTTAGCAGGCAATACCAGTGCAACACAAGAATATCTACAGATCAAAAGGCCAAGGTCCCAGGCCATGCTCTGCTAGCGCCTAGCCATGTGTAGTATGGGGCAAGTGACAGTCTCTTAGAACCTCACTTCCTCTGTACGTGAGAATAATAATTCTTGTCCTGTGCAGGACAGAATGCAAATTACATATAGTCATGCATCACTTAACAATGGAGACACATTCTGAGAAATGTGCCCTTAGCTGATCTGTCATTGTGCAAACATCATAGAATGTACTTACATGAACCTAGATGTACAGCCTACTACACACCTAAGCTATATGGCTACAAATCTATATAGCACCTTACTGTACTGAATACTGTGGGTAGTTGTAATACAGTATGTATCTAAACATATCTAAATGTAGAAAAGGTACAGTAAATATATAATATAAAAGATAAAAAATGATACACTTGTATAGGGCACTCACCGTGAATGGAGCTTGAAAGACTGGAAGTTGCTTTGGGTGAGTCAGTGAGTCAGTAATGAGTGCCTGTGAAGTCCTACTGTAGATTTCATAAACACTGTAAACTTAGGCTACATTAAATTTATTTAAAATTTTTTCTCTCTTCAATAATAAATTAACCTTAGCTTACTGTAACTTTTTTACTTTTATAAACTTTTTAATTTTTTTTTTTAAGGCAGGGTCTCACTCTGTCATCCAGGCTGGAGTGCAGTGGCATAATCAGAGCTCACTGTAACCTCGAACTCCTGGGCTCAGATGATCCTCTCACTTCAGCCTACTGAAGAGCTGAGACTACGGGCATGCACCACCACATGGGACTAATTTTTTGTATTTTATGTAAAGATGGGATCTAGCTATGTTGTCCAGGCTGGTCTCAAACTTCTGGGCTCAAGCAATTCTTCCATCTCTGCCTCCCAAAGCTCTGGGATTACAGGCATGAGCTACCGCTCCTGGCCAACTTTTTAATATTTTAGAGCTTTTTTACTCTTTTTAAATAGCACTTGGCTTAAAACACAAACATGTTGAACAGCTGTACAGAAATATTTTCTTTCTTTATATCATCATTCTATAAGCTATTGAAATTAAAATTTTTTTTTTAACTTTTTAAACTTTGTTGTTAAAAACGGAGACACGAGGATACATATTAGCCTAGGCCTATGCAGGTCAGGATCATCAAGACGGGACTAGATGATAGGATTTTTTCAGCTTCATAATAATCTTATGGAACCACTATTGTATATGCACTCTATCATTCACCAAAATGCCATTATGTGGTACATGACTGTATATGAAAATGTTTTATATTTTATTGAAGCACTGTATAATATGAGGCATTATTAATAAATATCCCAAGAATTTGCATGACAAGCAAACAAATGGACTGAAGAGAACAAAGCAGAACCTCTGAAGCTAGGAAGGTGCACAGAAAAACTGTTGACTCCACCTGCATCTCTAACGTTCAAAGGGAGAGACTATTGGAGGTCCTGAACAATTCTTTTCTTATGTCTTTTTTTTTTTTTTTTTGAGACAGTGTCACACTCTGTCACTGAGGCTGGAGTGCAGTGTCCAGATCTTGGCTCACTGCTGCCTCCCAGTTTCAAGTGATTCTCCTGTCTCAGCCTCCCGAGTAGCTGGAATTACAGGCGTGTGCTACCATGCCTGGCTAATTTTTTGCATTTTAGTAGAGACTGGGTTTCGCCATGTTGGCCAGGCTGGTCTCGAATTACTGACCTCAGGTAATCTGTCCACCTCAGCCTCCCAAAGTGCTGGGATTACAGGCGTGAGCCACCATGCCCAGCCTCTTTTCATATAACTTCTAAATTAAGAATCACTTCAGCTGTAAAGCAAACCTGAGAACTTCACCTACATTTAATCCTTCTAAGAACTCTCTGCAGTGATGTCATCCTTGACTTAGAGCTGAAGAAATGGAAATTTAGAGAGGTTAGGTAACCAGCCCAAGGTAACACAGCTAATAAAGAGCAGAAATGGAATTTGCACTGAAATGGAGTTGCAGGCGTCCTGACTCCGTAGCCCATGCTTTTAACCACTAATTATATTGCCCTCCCTACTGTTCTAGTTCTTCTACTTCCAAAATGCATTTATTAAGTAATCAATTGTTTATGGTGCTATTGTGTTAAATTCTGTGCAAAACAGGTTTCGCCCCTGCTTGTCCATTTCTTCTACTCCTTACCACACCCAGCTGGCTGCTAACCACCAAGAGCCGTGCCCTACTTCTGTGCTCAAATGCTTTGAAAAACCTGATCCTGGGGTGTGCAGTCAGCAATCTGGAAGGGTGGTACTCAGATTAGGTGCACCACGCATGGCTTCTTCTCCTCCACTTCCCATTGTTTTCAAGTAATTGGAGGATTTTCAAATTAGCCAATAATGAGTAATATTCAGCGAGGCTCACAGCATTGGCATGTAGATGCGGATTTTGCTACAAGCTTGGAAGAATATTCTTCTTTTGACACTTTCCCTTGTTACTCTCAGTCATAGACTTTCATAATATTTTAGCAAGTGCTGAGAACTGTGTAGCTAGATCACAGCGGAAGCCTTCATGAGTCCATATGTACAGTACTTATCTTTTTTTTTATTTTTCTGGTTAGAAGGAAGGCTTTACTTTTACAGCCAAGTTTTTGTTGTGAGAGAAATCAAAGGATTCCAACAGTTTTATTGGTCTACAGAAGGATTCTTTTCTAGATAGTTAGCATCTCCTTGTGCTCCTAACATTTTATAGTTATCTCTTCTATGCAAGTATCATTAAGCAGAAGCATAACTTATGTATCTTCTCATTTCTGTTAGGCATCCAATGCACTGGAGGAGCTTTGCTTTGTGATTATGGGAATGCTACCAAAGCCTCAGGTAAGGTTGAAATAGTGTTTTGTTTGTAGACAAAAATTATCCAAAAATTTCTTGAAATTTCTCCTGGAAGAAAATATGCCCAATTTAGGAAGCATGCCAAGAGACAGTAGAAGAGGAAAAATTGATTTTGGATAAGAAATACTTCAGTTTCTCTGATGTCTGAGAATTGAGCATCATATTAATGGAGTTTTCAGTAATCTAATTGGGAAATCCTATGTCCCCATCAAATATAAAATGAGCTCCAGTCCAGTGGGATAAATATGGGGTCACATTGGCTCTCTTTTTTTGCCCTGACTCATGCTAGGAGAACAGATGCATCTTTCTAAGCTGCTAAGTACATTTTATGGTTCAAAGGTTAGGACATTGTACTTTGTGGGAGAGTCAGACATAAAGAATGCAAAAATAAAATAAATAAAGCAAACTGTATTGTCATTGACTTGGTTTCTTAAAATGACTTGATTCTTCTGGGCTTTTTGTCCTGGAGTGAGGGTAGATGGGAACTTGAAAAGTAGCATAAGCACCATACCTAATTTTATATTCTGTATCTTATTGATAAACTTATTTTAAAGGTACTTTATTAAAGATAAGAGCTTCAGCTTTGAATATTATATTTTTCATTTGCAATTCTAACTTAATCGGTGGTCATTGGTACACTCTGACTTCCATACCTTTCATATATAATAATTCAAAGAAAGCAACATTGATAATATGAAAGTATGTTTTATGAAACTAAATAATCTCTGCCTACAACTGTATATTTATTCATTGTTTCTAATGGTGACACTGTCCAAAAAGCATAATTGATTTTTTCCTAATTAAGATAAAAGACATGACAATGGTGTTTATTCATGATCTTCCATTTGTATTAAAAGCAAATGAGAACAAGAAAGAACAATAACAAAAAAGGCATTATATGATTTTTAAAATTATTTTATGAAAGCCATCAGAAACAACTCATAACCTTATTTAGTAATAAACAGTAAATATATTTGATGTGATTTTTTTCAGTTGTTTCCTCTGACTATTCCATCATGTCATTATGTAATAATTTCCCATTCTACCACTGTTGACTATTTAAGATGTTTCCAATTTTTTACTCTTATGAATAAAGTTACAGTAAAGAGATCTTTATGCACATCTTTATTTGTAAACAATATTTAATTAATTTTCCATTTATTTTTAGAGCAATAGATGCTTAACTAATTTCGGTATTATATTTTATATGTAACATGAGTCATGTGTTTTAAAAAATTATGTTATAATTTTATAACATTATAAAATTACTATATCTAAGATAGTAAAATGTTATCATATATAATGATATATAATATTTATTTTCAATAGGAACAAGATGAAAAAGATAATACTAAAAGGGTAAGATGATTTCATAAATATATACCTTATAAAATAATAAAAGAAACCACTAATTTTTTAGAGTAAAATTTGCTGCTTTTTTTTAAAACAGTTCTTATTTCATTATTCGAAGACACAGAAGTTGGGCAATTCAAATGTTGTGGTAAGTTATAGAACTACTTCTTAGTAATCACTATTTGTTTAAAAGAACGAACCTGTTTTTGCAGCATAATAGAGCTAGATCAGAATTCAAATTTGTTACTTTAAAAGTTTATATGTGAGTAAAAAAACGAAATTCAGTATTTATTATACATTCATTTTATATGTCAATAACTACTTGTACATTAAACTCATTAATGCATTCATTTAACAGTCATTTACAGAGTATTAGTTATGTGCTATGTGCCAGGCACAATTCTAGGTACTAGAAATATAGCAATAAATAAGACAAAATTTAAAAGAGAAATCCCTGGCCAGGCATGGTGGCTCATGCTTGTATTCTCAGCACTTTGGGAGGCTGAGGTGGGTGGATCAGTTGAGGTCCAGAGTTCGAGACCAGCCTGGCCAACATGGTAAAACCCTGTCTCTACTAAAAACACAAAAATTAGCTGGGTGTGGTGGTGCATGCCTCTGGTCCCAGCTACTTGGGAGGCTGAGGCACAGGAGTCGCTTGGACCTGGGAGGTGGAGGTTGCAATGAGCCGAGATCACGCAACTGCACTCCAGCCTGGATGACAGAGCGAGACTCTGTCTCAAAAAAAGAAAAGAAAAAGAAAAAGAAAAAGAAAAAAAGAATAAAAAATCCCTGCTTTTGTGAAACACATTCTAAAGGCCATGAAAATAAAAAGCAAATAAGTAAGTAAAACATGTTATTTCCCATTGCATTTTTTGCAAAGAAAAAATCATTTGATCCAAGGGCATTTTTTTTTTATTTTAAAGGATGATTGTCAAAAATGTAATTAAATATAATTAAAAATATCCTCTTCTACTCCTAAGATCTTATTAGTAATTAGGCATTTAATGTGAGAATGTATTCTCTAAGGTTAGCGAAAAACTAGTAACTTGAATTCAGTTCACTTTAAAATCATGTAGTGGTAGTTTTTTTTGTATGCATGGATTTAAAAAATGCTAACCCACCGACCTGGTGTTTCAATCTAGAATACTTAGAAAGTATTTGACTATAATATTGTTTCTACACTTGTGATTCACGTTCATGAACCCATTTAGGGAATGAGGAGCGTATGTATTTTAAACCAATACATACCTGTGGAAAAGTAACTGTAATCTTAAACTCAGTTTGAAATATTTATCACGTGGAATATGCATGCATATGAGGAGTTGAAAGATTATACTGGCTTTACACCAAGTAGAAGTTGAACTAGTTAACAGATAACTGTTATACAGGGCTCAACATATTCCATGTGCTAAATGAATTTGACATTAATGAGAAATCTCAATGTGACCCACACCTTTTTTAAAAATGCAGCCGTATCAGGTAGGTAGCTACATGTCTCAAGTGTGCTTTCATTTTCTTTGGCTTGGCACCTTTACATTTTGGGAAAATGTATCTTAGTCACAGTTTTCACTATCAAGAACACATTGTCATTTTCACACATTGTTGTCTTGCTCCCTACATTTCTGTTTTAAGTATATCATTTATAAAGGAGGTTATTAGATGTGTGTATAGTATAATCTTCCAGATCAACATGTTTATAGCAGAAAACTGCTACTCACGGTGTGGGTTTCACCTGGCCCGAATTATTCTGAATAAGTCTAGAAGCAGACAGACTGCCTTTTGCGTCTCAAAGAGGCAGTGAGAAACTTTACTGGCTGACAGTTCACAAGAGAGCCGCAGCCCTTGGGAAAGTGCTTCTTCAATATGATGACAGAAATCCCAGTGCAGAGCTACCAAATTTTATCCCATCTCTTGGTTTATTCTCCCTGGTTCTTTGAATTGCTCCCAAAGAGCTGTTTTAGGTGACATCTTTAAGGTCCTTTTTTTGTCTGGGACAAGTTTAATGGATTAAAAAAAAAAACAAAACAGATAGGAAGCCATCTTGCTGGCCAGTGCTGAGAAGCCGTGTGCTCACTGCCTGTGTGTTCATGTCCTCTCAGTCGTCTGTCGTGCACCCGTTGCTGCAGCTCGTTCCTCGCCTGCATGAGAGAAGAATGAAGAGATTTGGAGTGGACGTATGTAACACAAACTGCATGCTGGCTTTGCCATTCCTTGTGGGGCAGCCCTTTCTGTTAATTCCCACCTGTGGCAGTTCATCAAATGCTCCTCTTCAGGATGAGCCCACACTAATACCCAGTTAGCCAATGCAAGAGCATCTGTTTGCAGAGTAGTTTTCGCACTTGAGAAGAAAATTGTTCAAGCTGCCCTCCCCGGCCCCCTGCAATATTATGTCCCTTCTAGCTGAAGCTGTGGACATTGGGGAAAGTTAGAATTATACTCTTTTCCAAAAGCCATTACTCTCCTGGTGAGAAACCTATTCTTTGTTTAAGAAAGGACACTGCTTGTGTCCAGTCCTTAGGTAGGAATAAGGGAACAAATAAAGGACAATGTACTGCCCCTCTGTATCCAGCTTGGCAAGCAGCTAGGATGGCAAGCTTTCTGCTCAAGTATTTAAATGTTGGTAAGAGTAGGCCAGGCCCGGTGGCTCATGCCTGTAATCCCAGGACTTTGGGAGGCCCAGGTAGGTGGATCCTTTGAGGCCAGGAGTTCAAGACAAGCCTTGGCAACATGGTGAAACCCCATCTCCACTAAAAATACAAAAAAAAAATTAGCCAGGGGTATTGATGCATGCTTGTAATCCCAGCTATTCGGGAGGCTGAGGCACGAGAATCACTTGAACCCAGAAGGGAGAGGTTGCACTTCACTCCAGCCTGGGTGACAGAGTGAGACTCTGTCTCAAAAACAATAGAAAAAAGTCAGTAAGAGTAAGGTTCATGAAGTAAATATCAGAAACTAAATGTATTACTTTGTTTTTTCCACAAAGAACAAAACATGTGACCTAAATCCAGTATCTGTGTGTAAAATGAATGTAACTGCATTAACACATTCTTACTGTGTTACATTGTGGAGTTTTTATAGTCATTTAACTAGAATCCTAACTCTTGTAACACTGAGAATTTCTAGGATTATTTTTAAGTAATGCCTTCCCTTACTGTAATATATTATGATTTTCGGTCTTATATTATCTCATTTTATTCTTTGGGGAACTCTGTTAGCACTTATACAAGTAATGTTATTTCCCATTTACAAAAGGAAAAGCAAGTCAGAATAGTTGAAGGAGTTTCCCAAGATCATATTAGTAAGAGGAAGTATAACATAGTCTTCTGATTTCTGATCTTGGCAAATTTTTTTTCACTATGCTGTTCCCTTTATAGTTTAATCTTGGATATTTTTATTATGTTATTTTTAAGGTATGTATTTTATTACTAAAAGTTGAATTCAGGCAGGGCATGGTGGTTCACACCTGTTATCCCAGCACTTTGGGAGGCCAAGGTAGGAGGATCACCTGAGGTCAGGAGTTTGAGACCAGCCTGTCCAACATGATGAAACCCCATCTCTACTAAAAATACCAAAAAAAAAAAAAAAAAAAAAAATTAGCTGGGCATGGTGGCAGCACTCATAATCCCAGATGCTCGGGAGGCTGAGGAAGGAGAATCATTTGAACCAGGGAGGCAGAAGTTGCAGTGAGCCGAGATCATGCCACTGCACTCCAGCCTGGGCAACAGAGCAAGACTCCGTCTCCAAAAAAAAGAAAGTTGAATTCAGATCAAAATTTTCCTTAATTTCAATACCATATTTAATTTATTCTTAAAATGCTACCCAAACTTTTCAGATACTTTTAAAAATGCATAGAGTTTAGGTGAATACATTCCTCAAAATGTATTTTTATGGCCAGTATTTCTTCCCTAGAATCTTCACATTCTTAAATGAAGCTTCCATCAAAGATGACAATATCTGATGCCAATTGTAAAGAGAAATGTTAGATCATAGGCAGTAGCCCCTTAAAATTTTAGAATTTGCGAATGAAGAAAAAAGCAGTTGTCATCAAACTCTCTAGAAGTAATACATGCTTTTTGATTTAACTTTTACTTCTTACAGTGTTTGCTTGAGTTATGAATTAGTAAACAATTTCCACTTAAAGATTCCATTTCTTAAAAGACACCAAGAATCATTAGTGTGACTACATTATTTCAGTGCCATGATTTACAAAACCAAAGCTAACCACTGAGTATTGTGGTCAGTTTAGTACATTGACTGAATTTTCCACCTTCGGTGATACCGTGTATATTTTCAGACAAATGATAAATCTTAAAGGTATTTTGTAGCCAGTCAGGTTTCCTAGAAACCTGTGAAAGAAAAGAATGTAAGAGATGAATAGAAATGCAATTACAGGCTAGTGTTTGCTTTGTTGGGCCTAAGTCATCTAATTTTAAAATGTATTTTTGATAGTGAAATATTTTGCATTCTTGAAGAAAATGAGGTTTTAGATCTTAAAACACTTTTCTTAAATTTTGTTTGCTAGACATCTTCCACTTTCATTCCCACATCTTTTGTTTATCTCTACCTCCCAAATTATTTTATATACTGCAATATGTTTAGTGATAAGACTCTAAAAAGATCTGTATGTTGGGTTTTGCATTTGAAAGTTTTAAATATTTGGTACATTTAAATTTACATTTTGTCCTGCCTTTTAGTTTTTTCTTTTTAATATAATATGCATTAAAATGTTTTTTTTTTTTTTTTTTTTTTTTTTTTTTTTTTTTTTTTTTTTTTTTTGGTTTTTTTTTTGGGCGTGGGGGTGATTGATGAGATTTAACAGATGAGACCTCAGAAAGAAAC
>CAUYQU010078131.1:0-97216 GCA_963574635.1 Cheracebus regulus | reverse complement strand
TTGTTATGCCTTCTTGAAGAGTGACCCCTTTGTCATTATGTAACGACCCTCTTTATCTCTACAACGTTCCTTGCTCTGAAGTCTGCTCTATGTAGCTACTACCACTTTTGGTGTTAGTGTGGCATATTTTTCTTTTCTTTTCTTTTTTTTTTTTTGAGATGGAGTCCTGCTCTGTCACCCAGGCTGGACTGCAGTGGCACAATCTCAGCTCACTGGACCTCTGCCTCCCGGGTTCAAGTGATTCTCCTGCCTCAGCCTCCCAAGTAGCTGGGACTACAGGCGCACACCACCACATCCAGCTAATTTTTTATTTTTATTAGAGATGGGATTTCACCATGTTGATCAGGATAGTCTTGATCTCCTGACCTCATGATTCACCCACCTCGGTCTCCCAAAGTGCTGGGATTACAGGCATGAGCCACCATGCCCACACCCCCCTTTTTTTTTAGTAGAGACCACCATGTTGGTCAGGCTGGTCTTGAACTCTTGACCTCAAGTGATCCACCCACCTCAGCCTCCCAAAGTGCTGGGATTACAGGCATGAGCCACCGTGCCCAGCCTGCCCTATTTATATTTCTTAAAGGCAGCTCCAGTGTCTGATTTGCGCATCACAGAATTCTAGATTCCTAGAACTGTGCTCATGAGAATCTAATGCCTGATGATCTATCACTATCTCCTATCGCCCCCAGAAGGGACCATCTAGTTGCAGGAAAACAAGCTCAGGGGTCTCAGTGATTCTACATTATGGTGAGTTGTATAATTAGTTCATTATATATTACAATGTAATAATAACAGAAATAAAGTGCACAATAAGTGTAATGCCCTCCAGTCATCCCTAAACCATCCCCCCCCACACACACACAATTTGTCCCTGGAAAAACTGTCTTCCACAAAACCAGTCCCTGGTGCCAAAATGGTTGGGGACCGCTGCTTTAAATGGATTGAATGAATGATTAAAGGTACATTTTACAAGGTAGGTTTTATTATTGTTTAGGTATGGCAAGGCCAACAGATTGGGAGACAACTGCCATTGGAAAGATATTTTGTTATACTCCCAGATCACAAAAGAAGGGGGCATACCGCACCATGGGGAACACGCAGGAAAGCGCCAGGGCTAGGCAGAAGGCAGGGGGAGAGGAGAGAAATGTGGACAAGAGCCTTTGTTGTGGTTTCTGTAGGAAGGAATCAGGAGACAGAGTAAACAGGGTTGGAACTGGCTGCTTTGAATAACTACAAGGGGTTCCAGGGTATAGGGGCTACCTCTAGGTATTTGGTACCTGGCCCTGGAGTTATTAGGGCAGGAAGTGTGAGAGTCCAGTAAAGGAGATGGCTGGGAGGGAGGACTCTGGATTAGTTGGTTTGTATTTGAATAACCTGAGGAGGGCAGTCCCTCTAGAGTCGAGGAGGGGGACCCAAGATGTCAAAGCATCAGAATATAGAAATAAAAGACATGATTAATATAAGGGGCAAGACCCAGTCCTGAATTCATACAAATGCCCCCAGGAATTGGTCTTTCATACACACACACACACACACACCCCTCCTACCCATGGGACTGCCAACTCAGAGAAAGAAGCCCCTGGACAAGGATTATTGAAAGAGGTGCTCAAGTATAGTTCTCTACTTTCTTTCCAGGAAAGCACGAACACTCCATCCCTCTTGTTTCCTTTCTAACAGGGATATTAGGAAGAATAACTACCTCCCCAGCAGGGTGGGCTTCTATTTCAGAAAGAATACAGCCGCTCTGCTGGAACCCAGAGCAGTGGCACAATCCTAATCCTGACAGAGGGCAACAAGTCACTTCGTGCTGACCTATGAGTTACCAGGAAGAACCTAAGTACAACCAGGTATGTTTCCCCCGCGCGTGGGGTGTGGGTCAGCGTTCTCAGTTGCAGACCACAGAATCTGCCCCGGCTATTTTAAACAGAAAGGTATTTATTATGTGCTAAAGACAGATCACAGAATCACTGGAGGCGCTAAAGAAATAGACACTAGAATGAGCCTTCTGGAAGGACTCCCAAAACCACAACACAGAATTGTGCAGCCAAGGGGCCTTCTGCGTTGGCACAATCCAGAAGCTTCAGAAGCAGGAAGCTGCCACCCCAGCCACCTCCAGGAAGCTACCTCCCAAACCAGGAAACCACTGGCAGCCTCCAGTTCCATATACCCTCTACCACCATTGCTGCCACATTTCTCTCCCTACAAAATTCAACACCACATGCAAGTACATTTGGTTAGTTGAAAGTAATTCCCATTTTGTACAGTAGCTACAACGGGGTATGTGAAACGCTATTTGTAGTCCTAGCCTCTCAATTAGAATGGATGTCAGTATACCGATCCACGTGTATGCCATACATAGTTTGCTGCCTTTCCCCAGGCCTGGTGTGTCTGTGGAGAATCAGTACATGTTTGCTTTTTTAAAATAATTGTGAATTATTCAACAAAATTCACCAAATCTCAGTGGCTATGGCTCAGCGCCCCGTGGTCCAACTTTCTAGATATTCAAGGCCCACCTGCCTAGATGTCTAAAGGTTACTGTACTCCTCTCTCCTGTTGGCGTATACCCATGGCTTCTTAGAACATAGAGCCAAACATGTGTCTAAATTTCAGCTGGGCGTGGTGGCTCGCACCTGTAATACCAGCACTTTGGGAGGCCAAGGTGGGTGGATATCTTGAGGTCAGGAGTTCGAGACCAGGCTGGCCAACGTGGTGAAACCGCCATCTCCACTGAAAATACAAAAATTAGCTGGGTATGGTGGTGGGCGCCTGTAATCCCAACTACCTGGGAGGCTGAGGCAGGAGAATCGCTTGAACCTGGGAGGCGGAGGTTGCGGTGAGCCAAGATCGTGCCACTGCACTCCAGCCTGGGCGACAGAGCGAGACACTGTCCCCTCCCCCCAAAAAAGGCCAGGCATGGTGGCTCATGCCTATAATCCCAGCACTTTGTGAGGCCGAGGCGGGTGGATCATGAGGTCAGGAGTTCAAAACCAGCCTGTCCAAGATGGTGAAACCCCGTCTCTACTAAAAATACAAAAATTAGCCAGGCATGGTGGCACACTTCTGTAATCCCAGCTACTCAAGAGGCTGAGGGAGAGAATTGCTTGAACCTGGGAGGCAGAGGTTGCAGTGAGCTGAGATCTCACCACTGCATTCCAGCGAGACTCCATCTCAAAAAAATAAAATAAAATAAAATTAATTAATTAATTATTAAAAATTGTCCAAACTTCAGTTAGAGACTGAGATTTCGCAGTCTTTTTATCTTAAACATAACATTTCCCAGCTAGAGCAAGCATTACTGTCTGCTAGGCTAGTGCAGGAGGCTTAGCAACTGTTCTTGACTTTCTCTGTTCCTGAGGTTTATTAAATAGTTCTCATAACTGAGAAGAAACATAGGTGCAAAATACCTTGTTGCTTTAGATAAAGGCTTAGAATTTGCAAGCAACAGCCCTAAGTTCAGATCCTGACTCTCCCATAATTTATATGTGTAATTTTGGTCAAGTCATTTATCTTCATGAAATACCCACTTTCTCATCTCTAAAACAGGCCTTTATGAAATAGCAACTGCTTCATAAATTGTGGAATTTATTCGTAGGCAGATAGTAATAGTATCTTAGCTATCATAGTGGCCCCAAATCTTTTTAAATTTCTACTTCATTGCCTCAGCAGATCCTTAAATCCGGGGTCATCCTCTTTATCCTGCACCTCCAGATTTGCTCTCTTTTGTTCGCAGCCTCCCTAGCCCTCAGTCACAAGCTTGGCTGTCACCTTGCACTCCTCCCTCTGCTTCACTCATGACTTCCAACCAGAGACCACATCCTGCAGATTCCCACTGTCAATTCCCTCCTCAGCTTTTCTGTGTTTACTGTCTTGGCCCATTCACCAGTTCTGGATCAGTCTCTGAATTTGTCCTTGCCTTTACTCTGCCTCAGCTCCATTTCATGCATCCGTCAATCCATCCATCCATCCATTCAACCATCGAACCGTTGATCCATCTAAACATCCAGTCATCCATCCCATCCATCAATCCATCCATCCATCCATCCATCCAACCATCCAACCATTCAACCATCCAACCATTCATCCATCTAAACACCCAGTCATCCATCCCATCCATCCATCCATCCAACCATCCAACCATTCAACCATCCAACCATTCATCCATCTAAACATCCAGTCATCCATCCCATCCATCCATCAATCCATCCATCCATCCATCAATCCATCCATCCAACCGTCCAACCATTCAACCATCCAACCATTCATCCATCTAAACATCCAGTCATCCATCCCATCCATCCATCCATCCAACCATCCATCCAACCATCCATCTATCCATCCATCCATCAATCCATCCATCCATCCATCCATCCATCCATCCATCAATCCATCCATCCATCCATCCAACCATCCAATCATTCAACCATCCAACCATTCATCCATCTTAAACATCCAGCCATCCATCCCATCATCACCAGGGGTTAGACACTATATTATAATAAAAGAGTCTTTGACAGAGGACAAGTGTTAGGGACACCAACACCAATGAAATAGTCTCACTAATAAATATATAATTACAGGCGCTGTGAAAGAAAATTACAGGTTGCTGTGAGAACATCACAATGGGCCCTGAACTGGTTAAGAGGTCAGGGATGTCTTCCTCGAGGAGGTGACTTTTGAGCTGAGGTCTAAAGGCTAGAGGAAGTAATTTGGTCAAGGAGATAGGGACTATGATCTTCCAAGCATAGGGAACAGTGAGTGTGAAAACTCTGAGGCAGGGAGGAGCTGGACACGTTTGGGAAACCAAAAGTCCAGTGTGGTAGCCGAACCAGTCTCTTTTATCATGGCATTCCCAGGACCTAGCAGAGTGCCTGACACGTAATAGGTGTTTCAAGAGCTTGCTGAAGGAGCCAATGAATGAACGAAGGGATGGGTGTGGTAGACAGATGAGTAAAGAAATGAAACTAATCATGGTACAACATACCACTGAAAAACAGAGCTGCAGCCTCCCTCCTGGCCTCTTTACTTCAGGTTTGCCCACCTCCAATGCCTACTCCACCCTATGGCCCCAGGAGCTTAGGCCATTACAGCACTCATCACACTTTATGTAATTGACTGGTTATTGTCTCCCTCCTCCTCCATAATAATGAGCTCCGCGGAAACTTGTTTACCAATACAGCCTCAGCACCCAGCCCACTGCCTGCAAAGAGGAAGCATTGCATATAAAAATTTAATGGGTTGGTAAGCATAGGAGGCAAACACCCAGCATCAAAGTCAATTGGGCAGGAGAGGGTGGAGTTGAGAATGCGTAAAAAAACACAGTCAGCTGCCAGTGTCAGCCCGCACGGGAGGGGCTGAGAGCCAAGTGGAGCACTTACACACCAGTGGCATTTGACAGTCATATCTAGAGACAAGCTCAGGGTCTACAGAGAAGAGCGAGAAAGCAGGGGCAGGAGATGCAAGGAGGAGCTGCAGGGCGGGCCCACGTCAACCGGGGAGTGGCACCCTTCTGGCCTTCAAAGAGCTTGGCTTACACCTGTCAGGTCACACAACACCCTTCAAGAGGAGGCACCCACACCTCCTGACCCCTAAGTGCTTTTTCTACTGTATCTTGTGTGTGTGTGTGTGTGTGTGTGTGTGTGTGTGTGAGATGCACCCCTAGGGGGACATCCTGTTTCTAGCCTCTGCACCCTGCCGATGCCCAGCCCAGTGCCCGACTCAGTGCCTGAGTAAATGTGTGTTGGAGGAATGAACGGCCAGCAGAAGAGAGAGAACACTGGGCCTGGCAGGCTGAGCAGCTGGAAGGAGGCCCCTAAACGAACAGCACCTCTGCTGGGAAACCTAACGACACAAAGCCCCATGAATGATTGTGAGTTGTCTGAATGCTTTCCGTTCGCTTGCTTGAAACCAGACTTCCTACAATGTCTATTCTGGTCCTCTCACTTTGATTCTGACTTACCACCTTTCAAAATGATCAGTTTTGCCATTCATTCTGCCCTTTTGCCTTCTAGTTTCTGCAACAGACAGATCGAATCTTTGTGCATTTATTCATGAAACACCTACGGAGTCCCTATGATGTGGGACACACTAAGTCATCAGACTCAGGGTTCTATGAGAGAACCTGGTGGGAAAGACGGCTAAATAATAAAAATTCACAATCTAGAGTGATCAGAGGACGAAGCAGCACAGGGACGCTGGGGAGCAGACACTGGCACCAAAATAATACATGATTGTATTTTTCCTGAATTCATTTCCGCATCTATGAGTGACTAATGCACCAGATCGGAGGTATTTGGGTCAGGGAGGCCACTAATTGTTTCCCAAACACCCAGCCGTGTGGTCATTCAGGGCAGCTGGAAACAAACAGCCCAACAGCGTTCAAACTTCCACGGACCAAGCCTGGGGGCTTTGCCACAGCGCCAGCAATTACTCACTTGGCATGCGGCCACTCCTCACTCTTAGCCACCCATGGACCTCCATCCTGCACTAGAGGGGTTTCCTGGGACAATGCTAACACCAAGCCCTGGGCAAACTGGGACAGTTAGTCACACTAAAGTCCGTGTGCTTTGCTGCACTTGTGATCTGCACACATGCCAGGACAGCTGCTCTGGATCAGGGATAATGGAGAGGCGTTGACTGCTGTGTGGAATCAGCCTCAGCACCTGCCAGCCCCAGCTCCTAAGATGCAGGTCATGCGCACCTCCTGCCTGCTGACTCAGCCACACCTTGGCGGCTGACTTAGTCCTGATGGAGCAAGGCAGGTGGCCTTGAGCTAGTGAGGAGGGTGGAGACCCTGCTGCTCTTCGTCACTCTGTCCCTAGCAGCTAGCATGATACTCCATGGAGCAGGGGTTCAGTCATGAATGAGTTAGGCGTGATCTTAGTCTCTCTGTTCAGTGGGGCTTAGATGGAAGCCTCTGACTCCTGCCAGGTACCTCCTTCTACCCTCCTCCTAAATTCTCTGTTGCAACTCAAATACGGGACACCAAGACCCCAGAGACCAGCCCAGAAAACCCAGCCCACTCTCACTATCCCACTCCAGGGACTATTTATGGCCACTCAGGCCCCTTTGGCCAATATCTGACTGCCACCTGCCCCCTTTCACCCTGAAGTGGCCTTGCCTTGTGCCTACCCGACTTCCCAAGTGCTGCAGTTTCCTGGGCAGACCTCCAGCATGTTGGCTGCTCTGCCACCCACAGCCTGAGGTCTGGCAGCTGCCTAGATGGGGATCCTGTGTTTTACATACATCCCCCTGGGAAATCTGCATGCTGACTTTTCTGAACTTCTGAGCTGGCAACGCTTGTGGGTTCCACGCTCACCCCACCCAGCGGCTCCTTCAGGGTCAGTCACCATCAGCCAGGTTGTGGGAAAACAAGGTACTAAGGGAAGTTCCAATCTTTTCTTTTTTCTAATCAAGACATTTACCATCAGCTAGCGCCTGAGTTCCTGCAGAGCTGTGAGGAGGGTGTAGGAGGAGCACGGGGCTATTTGTAGACTCACAACCTCACAGCTGGCAGGAACTGTCTGGGTCAGTGAGCCCACCCTCCCACCTGAGCAGGAAAGCAAACTTGTACTCTGTCGATCAATGGGCCTGAAGCCTTTGCTTGAATTTGCCTTCATGGGTCGCTCGCTCCCTTTCTGGGGTGTGGTCTGTGATTAGACTGTGCCGACTGTGAGAATGTTTTCCTTACATCTCTCGTAGTAAAATGAGCCCCTTGTTGTGCATGTCACATTCCAGTGTTGCACTCCTGGATGCTGGTGAGCTTACCTTGTCAGTACCACTGTGGGTTGAGATGAGATCTCCCCCTAAGGATATGATCTTTCCCATCATTGATCCGTTGTAGCAGTCAGATCCTGACAGGTGCACTCAAGTCAGGATAATATGAGGAAGATGTATTTATCAAAGGACTACTTACCAAGCTGTGGGTGGGATAGAGGGGGACCCCAGAGAGAGTGCAGTGGTCTGCCTTCCCTAGCAGTGGAGATCTTACTTGTTAGGCCTGATGGACCAGGGGATCGACTGGTAGTTTCTGGAACCCGAAAAGTGGAGAGATATATAGGAGCTGTCTATCGGAACAACCTAGGGGCTTTTCAAATGCACTCTCCACTCCCAGACTCCCCGGAGAGTTTCCTAAAGCAACTGCAGGGACTGCAGGCTGGTTACCAGAGCCTGCAAAGCAGCGAAGCTGAATTTCATTATCAGATGTGAAGGCTGAGTTTGGGGCTGAGAAAGACCAAAGTTGGAGGGGTTAGGACTCAGGCAGACACTGGCCTGGGGCAGGGAGTCTGGGCAAAGCACGTATGGGCTGTGAGAGGCCCTGCAAACGAGACGAGTGCCTGGGGCTTGCTGTTACAGTGGACCTCTGGCCTGGTCAGGAGCTGTGTTGCTCCCCAGGATTTCTTTACCACCCCAGACTCGGGATCCATTTCCTTGAGTAACAGCGCCTCTTCGCCTCCCTTGGGAGATTCCTTTGTCTGACTGGACTCTTCCCTGTTTTGTCAGTTTAGATGAGCGACCTCACTCAGCTGGAGTCTCTTCTTTGGGCCTGGAGCCACTTCGGCTTGGGACCCACCTGCTGCCCAGTTACTCTATGATCCAGCCTTACTGCTTCCTAAACTACAAAGTGAATAAAAATCTCCAAGGACCTTGTCAAAATGACTACTGATTTAGTACATCCTGGCGGGCTCAGAGATGCTACATTTCTAACAAGCACTCAGATGGTGTTGACGCTGCCTGTCCACACGTCACACCTTGAGTAGCAAGGCTTGAACCCAGTGGTTCTCCATTCTTGGTCGGAATGAGAACCATCTGGAGCACATGGTCAAAACACAAAGCTCAGCCCTTGTGTATGTCGTCAATAAGCTTGGCCCCCAGCCAGCTGCATGCACTCTCAAGGTGATTCCCATACACACTAGCATTTCAGAACCACTGCTGGAATGCTAGCATGTTGCACGTGGCTAGCCTGATGGGGTGGCACTGGTTGCCAACTGCATTTAAGGGCCTAGCACAACTCCCTGCCAAGATTTCCTGGAAAACACACTCCCTAAGGTTGGCTTTAAGTTGTCACTCTTTGACATTATGGGTCCCCGGCAGTCTCCCTCATCACTCTCCGATTATGGGCCCCTGTCCTCAAAGCTCCAGGGCAGTGCTGACACTGGTGTCCCCATTGCTTAGAGCAGCGTTAGCAAACCATGGTCCACAGGCCAGACCAACCAGCCAACTATTTTGTAAGTAATGTTTCATTAGAACAGCCATGCTCATAAATACAGATACAAAAATGCCCCCATCCCCTTTGCCAATAACACGATCAAGAAAATTGTCTCCTGTTGAAATATAAATTCCTGTGAAGCTCCTATTAACCAGAGCTTTGGGAGCTTGGGATGTGCCCAGTGCTGGGGACACAAGGCTAGGTTACAGACCAGGACTGCTCCACAGCAACCCCTGCAATGTCCCTCCTCCCTGGGGGTCTGTGGATACGTCCTCTGCCTTCTTCTCCCCTGCTTACCTGCCAAGGCTAAAAGGGCTGATAGGCGTGAAACACATTTGCTTTCCATGTGAAATAGGCTAGCCTATTTTGGCTGCTAAATGCAAATGGGAACGGGTTCAGAAACACGGTTTCTTGATGGATTGAAGATTGTGGAAACAAGGAGGAAATGAGGCAGCCACTGGGGAAGCCCAGGGAAATGTGGTGAGCACCTAACATCCCTCTCTTCTACACACCTTCAACCCCAGCTGTAAGAAAATTCGAGCTTCTTTTCAGCCTCCCTTCATTTCAGCAACGGCACTGCCAAGGGTACAGCGTCATCATCTGACCCAACAACCTCCACCTAAGATGTGGGAAGGATCCTCAGCCTGGGACTTGGCACGGTCCAGAGCTTTGGAAGGGGAATCTGGCTTGACATGACAGGTCTCCTGCAGGCTCCCTCATCACTCTCCGACCACGAGTCCTCTTCCTCAAAGCTCCAGGTCAGTGCTGACATGGGCTGTCCTCATCGCCTAGAGCGGTGTTAGCAAACGATGGCCCATGGGCCAAAGCGAGCATTTTGTAAGTAATGTTTTACAGTATTTACAAAATAGCACCTGTTTTGTAAATAACATTTCATTAGAATACAGTCATGCTCATTTATGTATGTCGGACCATTCTCCCCCCAGTGACATTTTGGGTTGTCACAACTGAGGAGTGCTACTGGTACCAGTTGGGTAGAGACTGGGATGCTGCAAAGCATCCTACAGTTCACAGGACAGCCCTCGTAATAAAGAAAGCTCCAGCCCCAAAAGTCAGCGAGCCAAGGTGGAGAATGCCTTATGTATCGTTTATGGCTGCTTCTGAGCTAAAATGGAAGGGCTGAGTAGATGTGACAGGGATCATATGACCTGCAGAGCCTAAAATATGTTCTATTTGGATTTTGTACTAAGTCAGGGTTTTCCAGAGAAACAGAACCAGAGAGAGAGAGAGAGAACGAGAAAAGAGAGATTTAAGGAACTGACTCATGTGATTATGGAGGCTGGCAAGTCCAAAGTCTGCAGGGTGGCCTGGCAGGCTGGTGACCTGGGAAGACCCAAGGTTTCAGTTTGAGTCTGAAGGTTGTCTGCTGCAGAATTCCTTTTGCTCAGGGGAGGTGAGTCTTTGTACCATTCAGCCCTTTGACTGATTGGATGAGGCCTACCCACATTGTGGAGGGTGTTAGATATCATGAACCCCAAGTTTCTCTACAAAGAATCAGCATGTCAGTATGTTCAGTTCTTTGTCCTCCGTTTTAAAGTTTAACTTCCTTGTAGTTTCAGTAAATAACCTTTTCTGCCAGTTCTAACCAGTGGTTCACATCTGTTCCCCTGGTCCTCTGCTCCGTTCTGACTCATTACGGTCACCTCCTCTGGTCACCTACTTTGACCCTAGGTCACCCCCGACTACCTGCTCTGAGCTGTCCCATAACCATCCTTCCCACCAAACTACCCACCCCGCCACTCCGGCTCGTACCCCTGCTCCCCTTAAAATAGCCCATTGGAATTAGACTGTGCGGTCTAACCCTAACCAACAGGGGAATGACATGTCAGTAGGGCGACCTCCGTCAGGAATAAGAAGCCCTTCCCCTCCCTTGCCCAGGTGTGCACGCACCACTGTTCCATCTGTGAGCCACACCTTCTCTAGAAGTAAATTGCCTTGCTGAGGAAAATTATATTTGAGTGCATGTATATATGTGTATATATTTGCATATGTATATATATTTACATATAGGAGATATTTATATATACACATATGCACACACGTGTTTACATAAACATATACTTTATATATCTATTTACATATAATTTATTTTTATTATAAAATTAATATATATTCATTATAAAAAATTCAAACGTCATAAGTAAGCTTTCTCTTATCACTCAAACCCATCCCTCAGAGATAATAACTGCTATTTCCATTTGGTATCCATCTTTTCAGGCATTTATTTCATTTGTCTAAAAATGTATACAAGTGTCTACATTTTTAACACAGATAGGATCTTAACATAGTACTGTTCTGTGGCTTGTCATTTCACTTAAATTATTGGCATATTTTCATATTCATAGAACGTTCCTTCCTGCTTTATCCACTTAACTTTCAAAGTTAGCTTCCAGACTCTTTATAAACTGAAATGGCTATAGTTGTTAAAACTTTGACACTTCTTCGTTACTCCTGATTTTAACTTATTTTTAAAATTATACAAGTACTATGTGGATATATTCACATTAAAAAAAAAATCAAACTATAAGGAAGAGGCCGAGTGCAGTAGCTCACACCTGTAATTCCAGCACTTTGGGAGGCTGAAGTGGGCAGATCACGTGAGCCCAGGAGTTTGAGGCCAGCCTGGGCAATATGGTGAAACACCACGTCTACTAAGAGTACAAAAAGCTGGCCGGGTGTCCTTGCATGCACCTGTACTCCCAGCTATTCGGGAGACTGAGGTGGGAGAATCGCTTGAGCCCAGGAGGCGGAGATTGCAGTGAGCTGAGATCCCACCACTGCGCTACAGACCAGGGAATAGAGCCAGACCCTCTCTCAAACAAACAAATTCAAATTATAAGGAAGGAAAAAAAGCAGTTTGCCCTCCTTTTCTTCCCACTCATACTCCTGTCCAGCAATAGCCACTGTAAGAGTCTCTCTTCTATGCATTTATATATATGAACATATTTACCTACTGGAATCACACTGTCCGTGTTGTTCTGCAACCTGCTTTTATACAGACATGTAGAAATCTACATTCACCAGCCTATTCAGTGCCTTTACTGGATTTACAAAAAGGCACTCCTTCATCAAATAAATACTTTTTAAGTTAGCACATCTGGTCAGCTCCACCAAGGGTGCTTTCCAGAGTGTGGCCTGGATCTGGCACAGCCCGGCTGTGCACCGCACGCTCACCCACTCGAGTCCCAGGGTGCTCGAGCCTCCAAAGAGGGCACAGTCCACCTCCATATGAGGAATCCATGTCACATTTGGAATTGGGTGGGAGGCAGGAGTTTGAGCAGCAGGTGAATCAGAAGACTTCAGTGGGCTCCTAGAATACATGCGGGACTGTTTTTAGCAGCATACATGTGTGTGCCAATGAGTGGGGTGCATGCTCTTCTGAGAGTGTGCGTGGCTATGTGTGCCAGTACAAAATTTTATGAGGACAAGCAAGTTCTCATATCTCATTACATGTCTAAGATGTCAACGAAATTCCCTTGGCAGTGGCTCCCTTGTGCAGTGAACAACCTAGACACCAGTAGGCAGCATTCCTGGAGATGGATAACAATGCATAAAATGGCTATGTCGTAATTACTAGGGGTTTCCTTCTTTCTTTCCCTTTTTTTTTTTTGAGACGGAGTTTCGCTCCTGTCGCCCAGGCTGGAGTGCAATGGATGGCACGATCTCCGCTCACTGCAACCTCTGCCTCCCGGGTTCAAACGATTCTCCTGCCTCAGCCTCCCAAGTAGCTGGGACTACAGGTGCACGCCACCACGCCTGGCCTTTTGTATTTCAGTAGAGATGGGGTTTCACCGTGTTGGCCAAGATGGTCTCGATCTCCTGACCTCGTGATCCACCTGCCTTGGCCTCCCATTTTGCCTGGCCCAGGTGTTCCCTTCTTAATGGATATTTAGCTTCCCTCCCTCCCTCCCCTCTTCTGTCCCTCCCTTCCTCCCTTCCTTCCGTCTACCTGTCTATTGTTATTATAAACAATGGTTTTAGGAATTTCTTTATGCTCATTTATTTGTCTGCATATTTCTCTAGTCTAGACTACTAAAAGCACAATTACTAGGTCAGAGGTAAACGCACTTAAATTTTAAAAGCTGTTGCATTCTGGCATTTTTGTGCCCCAAACTGAATGACTGACAGTCCTTGTTTCATCATGACGCTTCTGGCTTTAAGTATTGTTAAAACCATTTTCTAGCTTTGGAGGCGAGGTGTGGCGTCGCATTGTTTCTTTTGCATTTCTTTGCCTACTGGCTAGGGTGAACATGTTTACAACTTTGTTTGCCAGTTACTTTTGGTTGCTGCTAATTATCTGTGTCCTTATTTATCTATTGCAAAAGACCATCTAATTTTAGCCAGGACTGGATTAGATAACTAATTAGATAACACTTATAATTGTTGTTTACTAAGCATTTTTTTTGTGCCAGACACTATGCTAACTAAGCACTTTGCACAGACTGTTTTTCACTGACTTAACTTAGCGAAGAAGGTATTACTACCTCCAGTTTAAATATAAGACACTAAGGCTTACAGAACGAATACAACATAGACCACTCACCTAGGTAAGCTGAAAGCGCTATGGTCGAGCCCAGCACTGACTACTCAGTCCTCTAACACTCAGTTGTATTGTGACAAGGGTGTCTTGGAACATGTGATTTGTTGGCTGATTTATTTAATGAACACTGATTTCCCACACTGGGGCAAGCACATATCTGCCTGGTCCCCAGGCCACAGTGCGTTTGCAAGGTACTGCCTATAAGCTCTACGCATGTAGTGTGGAGTGAAGGCTGAGCTTTGGACTGAGAAGCTTTGGAGGGGAGGGAGCTGTTCCCAGGACCTGGAAAGAGTGGCTGGGTGGAAAAGGCCGCTGACCGGAGATGTGGCTTTGGTAGAAGAGTGTCACCAATCTTCTATGACCAGCAGAATACATACCAAGAATAAAAATAAATAAAACCAAGAATCAATACCCTGTCCTGACACTCCTCCCTCCCTCCCATCTCCTGCCAGTGCTCCCCATGGACCAGGTACAACTGGAGGCTAAGGGACAAGGACACTCACTGAGGAAGTCCACGTGGGTCAGCCTCTCACGGTACAGTTGGGGAGGGCGTGAAGAAGTGTATCTAGCCTGTTTGTGATGGTTCACGCCTGTAGTCCCAGCACTTTGGGAGGCTGAGGTGGGCGGATCACTTGAGGTCTGGAGTTTGAGACCAGTCAGGACAACATGATGAAAACCCATCTCCACTAAAAATACAAAAATAAGCCAGGTATGGCGGTGGGCACCGGAATCCCAACTACTCAGGAGGCTGAGGCACGAGAATTGCTTGAACCCGGGCGGCAGAGGTCACAGTGAGCCGAGATCGTGCCACTGCACTCCAGCCTGGGGGACAGAGTGAGAATATATAAAAAAAAGAAAGAAAAGAGAGAGAGGGAGGAAGGAAGGAAAGAAGGAAGGAAGGGGAAGGAAGGGAGAGAGGAAGGGAGGGAGAGAAAGAGAGTGTGTCTAGAGGGACAAACAGAAGACATCCATCACCCGTCTTCTGCCCATCAGTGGTGGATTTCCAGCAACAGTGGTGGATCCATACATTTTGCTCATGGAACCAGGTATACCTCAACAGTGGCCACTTGTGGGGTCTATTGGCCCAAGGTCCAGACAAGGCAGGTCACTGACACAAGCTTATTGGACAGAAAATGGGTTTGCATGGGTGATTATGGGGTTCCTGAGAATTATACACTTTTATTTTTATTTATTTAACTTTTGTTTTAGGTTCAGGGGTACATATGCAGGACTGTTATATACATAAACTCATGTCACGGGGGTCTGTTGTACATATTATTTCATCATCCAGGTACTAAGCCTAGTACCCAATAGTTGTATGTATTTTTGAGATAGGGTCTTGCTATGTTGCCCAGGCTGGAGTGCCGTGGCATGAACATGGCTCACTGCAGCCTCAACCTCCTGGGCTTATGTGATCTTCTGCCTCAGCTCCTGAGTAGCTGGGACCACAGGTGTGTGCCACCATACTTGGCTAACTTTTAAATTGTTTAATTTAGCAATATGCATTTAAAATTCATCCATCTTTTCACACTTTGATGGCTCACTCCTTTTTGTTGTTGAATACTATTGTATAGACATATCAGACTGGATGTATCCGTTCACCTTTTGAAGAGCACCTTAGATGTTTCCAGTGTTTGGCAATTACGATTAAACATTTGTGTGCAGTTTTGGCATGGATATACATTTTCAAATCAATTGAGTAAATACAAACAAGCGTGGCTGCTGGATCATATGGTAACTCTACATTGATCTTTGTAAAAAAAATTGCCAAACTCCCAAGTGGCTGTATAATTTTGCATTTCCCATCAGCCATGAATGAGAATTCCTGTGGCTCCACGTTTTTGCCAGAAACTTGTGTTTTAGATTTCTGGATTTCAGCCATTCTAATAGGTGCATATTGATCCCTCTTGTTTTAATTTGCATTTCCCTAATGACAGATGCATGTTGGACATTTTTTTCATATGCTTATTTGCCATGTGTATATATTCTTTGGTAAAGTATCTATTCAGATATTTCGCTCGTTTTTTAATTCAGTTGTTTGTTTTATTTATTTTTTTATTTTGAAATGGAGTGTTGCTCTGTTGCCCAGGCTGGAATGCAGTGGTGCTATTTTGGCTCATTGCGACCTCCGCCTCTTGGGTTCAAGCAATTCTTCTGCCTCAGCCTCCTGCATAGCTGGGATTACAGGCATGTGCTACCACCCCCCCCCCACTAATTTTTCGTATTTTTAGTATAGTCAGGCTTTCACCATGTTGGCCAGGCTGGTCTTGAACTCCTGCCCTCAGGTGATCTGCCTGCCTCGGTCTCCCAAAATGCTGGGATCACAGATATGAGCCACCGCGCCCTGCCCAGTTGTTTGTTTTCTTATTGTTGAGTTTTTTGCATTTCTCAGATCTGTGTTTTGCCAATATTTTCTCCCAGTCTGTGGCTTGTCTTCTCATTCTGTTAACAATGTCTTTCACAGAGTGAAAGTTAATTTTAGTAAAGTCCAATTACATAGATAATGAAGTCCACACATAGCTTGTGCTTTTGTTATGTCCGAATGGATTTTCTCGTGTTTTCTTCTAGAAGTTTTATAGTTTTGTTTCACACTTAGATCTACAATCCATTTGAGAAAATTTTTGCAAAACGTTTAAAGTCTGTGTTTAGATTATTTTTTTTTCCATATCGATGCTTAATTATTCCAGCACCATTTGTTTTAAAACTATCATTTCTACATTGAAATTGCCTTTGCATCTTTCTCATAAACCACTTGACTGTATTTGCATGGGTACTGAGTTTCATCAAATAATACAACTGAAATGCTTAGCATAGGGCCTAGTGTAGAATAACCAATTAGTGCCAGCTTTTAGTAGACAACAAACCTATTTCTTTGGTAGTGTGTTCAAATTAGAATAAGAAAATTCGCCAGGCATGATGGCTCATGCCTGTAATCCCAGCATTTTGGGAAGCCGAGGTGGGTGGATCATCTGAGGTCAGGAGTTCGAGACCAGCCTGACCAACGTGGAGAAACCCTGTCTCTGCAAAAATACAAAATTAGCAGGCATGGTGGTGCACGCCTGTAATCCCAGATACTAGGGAGGCTGAGGCAGGAGAATCGCTTGAACCCAGGAGGTGGAGGCTGCGGTGAACCGAGATCCTGCCATTGCACTCCAGCCTGGGCAACAAGAGCGAAACACTGTCTCAAAAAAAAAGAAAGAAAGAAAATTGAAGTATATCATGGAATATGTGGATGTTATTTGGCTAAGTCCCATTTTGAACATTTTTTTTTTGAGACAGAGTCTCACTAATCACACAGGCTGGAGTACAGTGGCGAGATATCGGTTCACTGCAACCTCCGCCTCCTGGGTTCAAGCGATTCTTGTGCCTCATCCTCCCAAGCAGCTGGGATCACAGGCACGCACCACTACACGCAGCTAATTTTGTATTGTAAAAATACAAAAATTAAATTTTGTGTTTTTAGTAGAGATGTGGGTTTCACCATGTTGGCCAGGGTGGTCTTGATCTCCTGACCGCATTCATGATCAACCCGTCTCAGCCTCCCAAAGTGCTGGGATTACAGGCGTGAGCCCCTGCGCCCGGCCTTGGACATGGTTTTTAAAGGACATACTTTTAAAAAAAAAAATTGAGAGGAGGGTTTTGCCTTATGTATAGTCCTCTTTGATGGACACTGTGTGTTGTGATTATAAAAATAATGAGATTGTTATACTCTAGACCATGTTTCGATTTGGTAACAATGAACACTTATTCAGGAAAATGGTTCACACAACAAAATGATGATTATTTGCAGGATTTTTAACCAAGTTCCTTTCACATATCACTTAAGATGGTAGATTCGCTGTTTGAATTTGGTAACATGTTTCCATTTGGTAACAATGGACACCTTTATTCGGGGAAAAGGTTTACACAACAAAATGACAATCATTTGCAGTATTTTTACCAAGTTCCTTTCACATGTCACTTAATATCATAGATGTTCTTGCTGTTTGAATTTCTTTACAACTTCGGAAAAACTTTTTTATATTTTAAGCCAGTCAAATTTAGCAGTGGGGGGTGGAAAAACTTAAAGACCAACATATAGGGGTACAAAAATACCGTTTGATAAAGGAATAAGTTCTTGTATTTGATAGCAGGGAAATCATAGTTAACAATAATTTATATTTCAAAATAATTAGAAGAGAAGATTTGGAGTGTTCCCGACACAAAGATAAATGTTTGAGGCAATGGATATCACACAATTGTGATATCCATTACCCTGATTTGATCATTACACATCATACACAGGTATCAATGTATCACATATACTCCCAAAATATGTACATTATCTACTAATGAAAAAATTAAAATAGCACCCATTTTACAAGGTTACTATGATGGTTAACTTATTTATTACATATAAGATGCTTAAAATGGTGCCTGACACATTCAATAAATTTATTTCTATTTTTTTTTAAATGACCAACATACAGATATGTTAGGAAATGATTAAACCTTTCATTATTAGCAAAAGGTAAACAGACCCTGACAGCTGCAAACAGCAAAAAGATGCAGTCGGTGCAGGAGAAGCAGGAAGCTTGTAGGGGCATGTCCTCCCGTCTTGGAAAGCCAAGTGGACTGACTCTAACCTACACTCTAGAGATACAGATTTCTACTGTGAGACTCTGGGAACAAGAATTTAAGTAGAAGACAAAATGCCTAAATGGGCTCTGTTGTGACTTTGAGAGTGATTTTGCTGTTCGTAGGTATATGTTCTGGTTTTGTGTCAAATCAGCTGGCTTCTTTGTGTTTTAAGTTGTCATGTTGCAAGGGATAATAATTCCTACTGGGTCAACTTCAGACGGCTGTTAGGAAAATCACCTAGTGTATGTGAATATATTCATAAGGTGTAAAATGCTATTCAAATGTTAGATACTTGTGAATCTAGCTCTACAAAAAGCCAGGCTAAAATTCTGACAACACAAAAAGAGGAACCTAGTGTAGAAGAAACAAAACCAATATGAAAATCAAATATTTTTTGATATTTGGGAGGTACCTTCACACAGAAGAAGCATAGCTCAGAGGTAAATTCTTTATCTTCTGTATAAGACAGCTATAAGCTGGGTGTGGTGGCTGACACCTGTGATCCCAGCACTTTGGGAGGCCAAGGCCGGCGGATCATGAGGTCAGGAGTTCAAGACCAGCCTGGCCAACACGGTGAAACCGTGTCTCTACTAAAAATACAAAAATTAGCTGGGTGTAGTGGTGTGTGTCTGTAATGCCAGCTACTAGAAGGCTGAGGCAGAAGAACTGCTTGAACTGGGAGGTAGAAGTTGCCGTGAGCTGAGATCGCACCACTGCATTCCAGCCTAGCAACAGAGCAAGACTCTGTCTCAAACACAAAAGCAAAATTAAAAAAGAGAGACAGAGCTATAACAAGAAACAAGATATTCACTTTATGATTTTAGGAGGAGAGGGGAGGGAAATGTTCTGATGAAACTATTAGGAGGAAAGTAATGAACATAAAGTAGTATTTACATGAATTTTGACAAGTAAATACAAGATGGTGGCTGGGCGCACTGGTTCACACCTGTAATCCCAGCACTTTGCGAGGCCGAGATGAGAGGATTACTTGAGCCTAGGAGTTTAAGACCAGCCTGGGCAACATAGGGAGACCTAGTCTCTACAAATAAAATAAAAATAGTCTGGGCGCGGTGGCTCATGCCTGTAATCCTAGCACTTTGGGAGGCTGAAGCAGGCAGATTACCTGAAGTCAGGAGTTCGAGACCAGCCTGACCAACATGGAGAAACCTCATCTCTACTAAAAGTACAAAATTAGCCGGGCGTGGTGGCGCATGTCTGCAATCCTAGCTATTCAGGAGGCTGAGGCAGGAGAATCGTTTGAACCCGGCAGGTGGAGGTTGCAGTGAGCTGAGATTGGGCCACTACACTCCAGCCTGGGTGAAAGAGCAAAACTCAGTCTCAAAAATAAATAAATGAAATAAAAATAAGTTAGCTGTGCAAGGTAGTGTGAGCCGGTGGTCCCAGCTACTCAGGAGGCTGAGATCGGAGGATTATTTGAGCCAGGGAGGTCAAGCCTGCAATAAGTCAGGATTGCACTACTGCACTCTAGTCTGGGTGCCAGAGTGAGATCCTGTCTCAAAAACAAACAAAAAATCAAGAAGAAACATTTTTAAAAAGATAATATAAACAGATAATCCTTTCAATCCTAGTCAAGGAGCAGGAATTATTACAATTAGATTGAAGAAAGGGCTATCCGATGAGGTATAGGATAGTTCCACGGGTGGAGGATAGCAAGCCTGGTCATCACAGTACCGCATTAGATGTCTTGCCTGAATGAACCCAGTGGAACGTTCCCTGAGGGCCATTATGGGCCAGCATTCCCTATCCTCATTTAGTTACTGTATCAAGTGCTCAGCTTTGCATCTCAGAATGCTGATTTTGTCATCAGAGCCATTTCTCACAGACAGACTCACATTAGCCAAGTCATAAGACTGATGTATAAATCCAAGTACCAATTTATAAATTAAAAATGAGAAATATAACTGAGGCTGGAAAACAGCCCAATCATATTAACTCAGAACAAAGGAAGTCTGTGAGACAAATTGAGCACTTAATAACAAGATATCCTTGTGAAGAATGTAAACTGGATAAAGACATTCATTTTGTAATAAGGGATCACCTTGTCAGCTAGACTAGCATATGTGAAACTGCCTATCCCCCAGACAGTGCTGAGATGAGCGCTGCTGATCACTGCATCTCTGACTCCCCTTTGTCTCTGCTTCTATGAGGACCAACCTTCCCCTCTTTATGATTGACCTTGGCTTGCTTCAGATATGTCTGTGCATTCAAAAGGCTACATGAACAACGGCAGTTCTGGGAGCCACTCCATCATTTTAGTTATAGAGCTCATGGACATGGGTCCATAGTCTGCAGACAGGTTCTGGGACATATGGGAACTTTCTAACCTAGATGAAAAGCTTTATATATAGTTTTTGCAATTTTTTTTTTTTGATGGAGTCTCGCTCTGTTGGCCAGGCTGGAGTGCTGTGGTGTGGTCTCGGCTCACTGCAGCCTCTGCCTCCTGGGTTCACACAATTCTCCTGCCTCAGCCTCCTGAGTAGCTGGGATCAGAGGTGCCTGCTACCATGCCCAACTAATTTTTTGTATTTTTAGTAGAGACAGAGTTTCACCATGTTGGCCAGGCTGGTCTCGAACTCCTGACCTCGCCCGCCTTGGCCTCCCAAAGCGCTGGGATTACAGGCGTGAGCCACCGTGCCTGGCCAGTTTTTGCAATTTTCTAAGAAAAGAATCTACAGGCTTCATGAGACCCTCAAAGAGGCCCACAAACTAAAAACAATTTCCAAGCTCATGGCTCACACCTGTTATCCCAGCGCTTTGGGAGGACAAGGTGGGTGGAACACCTGAGGTCAGGAGTTCGAGACCAGCCTGACCAATATACTGAAACCCTATCTCTACTAAAAATACAAAATTAGCTGGGCATGGTGGTGCATGCTTGTAATCCCAGCTCCTCGGGAGGCTGAGGCAGGAGAATGGCTTGAACCCACGCGATGGAGGTTGCAGTGAGCCGAGATTGTGCCTGAACAATAGAATGAGACTCTGGCTCAAAAAAAAAAAAAAAAAGATAAATAAATAAAAACAACAGTTACGATCTTCAAGCATCTCTGCTATGATCCTTTTGAGTTGGGTTTGCAGTTGAATTCTCAATAGATTATTTTATCCTCATGCTCATAAGAAACTCACATTTGCCCCAGAGTGCTGACAACACAAGTACACACTAACGAATAAATCTGAAAAATCTCAATGAAATAGGCAGTTTTCCATAAAAATATCTATTATCAAAATTGTTAAAACATGGAGTGAAAAACCTGACTTAGACCAGTAAGTCAAGCAGAGACTGAGAAAGTTTTCCAGCATAATAGTGGAAAGCAATCTCACACATGAAAATATGCATTAAGGAGACTGTAAGCATCATGGGAAAGACTGGAAATCATACACACTCCTTTCTTGAACTGTCTCTGGGCCCATGGGGCAAGGCAGTGGGATGCCTGCATCCAGTCATCTTAAAGTGGGTGGAACTCGGGACCTGGAGAACAGAGGAAAAGGATTTAGTCCAGGTGAGCCTTTGAGTCCATCCTGCCCCACTCGCTGCTTGCTGGTGGAGGGAGAGTGTTTGAATACTAACCCTTCCGGGAGCAGATCTCAGCCCCTTCCTCTCTTGTCCAGAGGAACTACTGCTAAACAAGAGAACACACGTGAGTAAGACTGCCTGGGACACCGGCGGATGCGGCAGTGGAACGAACAAGCACACAAACAGCACAGACTACTATGCTGACTTAGCTGGCACTCCGGTTTTCGCTCTTTGAGCATAAGTATCCTTTGACCTGAGTAATTCATTGGCCTGATAACTCCTTCCTAGAATTATCATAAAAGGGAGGATAAAAGAGGGCAAGGGAGGTATAATGGGAGTTTACAATCATTTAACGGAAGCTCATTTGATACTACTGATGAATTGGGCTATGTCAGGTAGATATAGACGAAAAATCTAAAGTAAAATATTAGCAGATGTAATTAAACAACATAATGAAAGAAAAACTCACTATAGTTGTGCTAAGCATATCAATAATATAAGAAAAATTCAATAAATAAGCCTATTAATATACTACTTTACAACTATAGATCAACTATAAGAATGATGATCTTTATGGACGGTGAAAATCAGTCAATACAATTCAATAGTCTTTTTTTTTTTTTTTTGAGATGAGGTGATTCCCTCTTGTTGCCCAGGCTGGAGTACAATGGCACGATCTCGGCTCACTGCAACCACCGCCTCCCGGGTTCAAGCGATTCTCCTGCTCAGCCTCCCAAGTAGCTGGGATTACAGGCATGCGCCACCATGCCCGGGTAATTTGGTATTTTTAGTAGAGATGGGGTTTCTCTGTGTTGGTCAGGCTGGTCTCAAACTCCCAACCTCAGGTGACCCACCTGCTTCGGCCTCCCAAAGTGCTGGGATCACAGGCATGAGCCACAGCACCCGGCCTCAATAGCCATTTCTAACAAAAATTAATTATATAAATAGACGGTATCTCTTTAGCATCACTTTTTTAAAAATTGCAATAAAATATACATAGCCTAAAATTTACCATCTTAACTATTTTTTTTTTTTTTTTTGAGACAGAGTCTTGCTTTATAGCCCAGGCTGGAGTGCAGTGGTGTGATCTCAGCTCCCTGCAGCCTCCCCCTTTTGGGTCCCGGTTCAAGCCATTCTCCTGCCTCGGCCTCCTGAGTAGCTGGGATTACAGGCACGCAACACCACGCCCCACTAATTATTGTATTTTTAGTAGAGATGGGGTTTCACCATGTTGGCCATGCTGGTCTTGAACTTCTGACCTTGTGATCCACCTGCCTCGACCTCCCAAAGTGCTGGGATTACAGGCGTGAGCCACCACACCTGGCCCTTCTTAACTATTTTTAAGTGTAGAGTGCAGTGGCATTAAGGACATTCAGTTTCTGGTGCAGCCATCACCACCATCTATGTCCACAGCTCTTTTCTTCTTGCAAAACAAACTCAGTACACATTAAACAATGACTCTCCATTCCTCCCTCCCCTCAGCTCTTGGGAACCACCATTCTATTAATACTGTCTGTCTCTATGAATCTGATGACTCCAGAGAACCCCATCTAACTAAGAGTCACACAGTGTATGTCTTTTTGAGACTGGTTTATTTCACTTAGCATAATGTCCTCTAGGCTCATCAATGTTGTCGTATGTGCCAGAATTTCCTTCTTTTTAAGGTGAAATACTACTCCATCTCACATATATACCACATTTTATTTATCCATTCGACTGTCAATGGACACAGGATGCTTCCACCTTTCGGCTATTTTGAATAATGCTGCTATGAATATCAGTGTGTAAATATCTCTTTGAGACCCTGCTTTCAATTCTTTTGGTTATATGCCCAGAAGTGTGCTTGCTGAATCGTACAGTAATTCTATATTAATTTTTTGTGGCAGTACCATTTTACACCCACCATCAGCACACAGGGGTTCCAGTTTCTCCACATCTTTGCCGACACTTATTCTTCTGTTTATACAGTAGCCATCCTTAGATCACAATTTTTTAAAAAAGATATTTATTCCAAATAAATCAGCATTTTCCAGAAACTAGTCTATAATAGAATGTCATATATTATCAATATTATTTAATTTTGCTTTGAAAACTCTGGCTATATCAGTAAGACATGAAACATAAGAAATATAAATATTTTAAAGGAAGATAGAAAATACTATTTCAGTTATAATAATAAAAACAATCAACTGAAAAATTATTTAAAATATTTTTTAAGGACCTGGTGTGGTGATACATGTCTGTAATCCCAGCACTTTGGGAGATTGAAGCAGGAGGATTTGCTTGAGCCCAGGAGTTCAAGACCAGCCTGGGCAACAATGGTAGCCTGTCTCTACAAAAAGTTTTAAAATTAGCTGGGTGTGGTGTTGTGCACTTGTACTCCCAGCTACCTGGGAGGCTGAGGTAGGAGGATTGTTTGAGCCCAGGAGATTGAGGCTGCAGTGAAATATGATTGCACCACTGCACTCCAGCCTGGTGACACAGCGAGACTCCGTCTCAAAAAATAAATAAATAAATAAAATAAATAAATAAAAACAATTTTATCCACAGTATCAACAAATCATAAGATAATTATTAACAAAAAATAGAATGTTCATGAGCATTCCTCTTTAATATTTCACTAAGTTATATCAAGAAAGCAAAAATATGTTTGAGAAGTGTTTTTTTAAAAGCTGAGCAAATGGGGAAAAAAGATAGCAGATGTCTTAATGGGCCATCCAGATACTGTGAAGATGAAAATATTTCTCCCTGCTCCCCCAAATTGTTTTTGGCAAATGCAATTGCAATTAAAATCTTTGCAGGATATTTCTTAAACAACTGACAAAATTATTCTAGAGTTAACCTAAAGACATAAACAGATCAGATTTTCAAATAAAATTCAGAAGAAGAGCAATGGATAGTAAAAAGACAAGCTTTAGTAGATATTAAAGCATATTATATAGCAATGAGATTAAAATGTCATGGGTTTTGAATAAAAACACGCTGTTGAAGCAAAATAGCAAGAATAGTGGAAATCATAGCTCACTGCAGCCTCAATCTCCTGGGCTCAAGCAAATCTTCCACCTCAGCCTCCCAGGTAGCTGAGACTACAGGTGCACACCACCACACCCAGCTAATTTTAAAACTTTTTGTAGAGACGAGCTGCCACTGTTGCCCAGGCTGGTCTCGAACTCCTGGGCTCTAGCAAATCCTCCAGCCTCAATCTAGAATCTATTATGTATAAAAAGTTGACATATGGTAAAGAAGTTCTCACAAAACCATGGGGAAGAGAAGAGTTGATATATTTATTAGAACAATTGGTTAGAGACGGCCAGGCATGGTGGCTCACGCCTATAATCCTAGGACTTTGGGAGGCCAAAGCGGATGGATCACCTGAGGTCAGGAGTTCAGGACTAGTCTGGCCAACATGGCGAAACCCATCTCTATTAAAAATATAAAAATTAGCTGGGTGTGGTGATGTGTGCCTGAAGTCCCAGCTACTTGGAAGACTGAGGCATGAGAATTCCTTGAACCCAGGAGGCTGAGGTTGTGGTGAGCCAAAATCGCACCACTGCGCTCTAGCCTGGGCAACAGAGCAAGGTTGTCTAAAAACAAAACAAAACAAAAGAACAGTTGGTTGGAGACTTGGAAATGGAGCAATTTACACGCTTATCATATACCAATATTTTTTTAAAAAATTAAACTTAAGAAAAACAAGTTTCTGGTCTCACTAGGAAAGAGGCAAACCAGTTTCCCTCCCTCCCTCCCTCCCTCCCTCCCTTCCTTCCTTCTTTTTTTTTTTTTCTGACAGGGTCTTGCTCTGTTGTCTATGCTGGAATATAGATGCACAATCATAGCTTGCTGTAACCTCAAACTCCTGAGCTCAAGTGATCTTCCTACCTCAGCTTTCCAAGTAGCCGAGACTACAGGCATGTGCAGCCATGCCCAGCTAATTTTTTTTTTAACTTTCAGTAGAGAGGAGACCTTGCTCTATTGCCCAGGCTGGACTGACAAATACCAACATAAGAAGAGAAATTCTATCGCAGAAGGAAGAATAAAGTGTGTGAAACACAGAAGAGAGGTGTCCTAATTACGCCTAGAGGAATCAAGCCAGCCTTGACCAATGAGCAGGCACTTATACTGGGTTTTGAGGGATGAATGGGAGTTTGACAAGGATAAGAGAGAATATCCGTACAGGGGTGAGGTGATAAGAAGGCCCAGCAGCCGGAATGTAATGAATAGAAGGAGGTGGGCAGAAGCACGTCCGTGAGTTGAGGGAGCTGCTTGCCTGAACGCCTTCTGTAAGTACAGTACGCTTTCATCAACTTTAAGACACTGTGTCAACATGATGGTAGTTTAGACCAGCAGTTCTCAAAGTGTGATCCATGAACCCCTGGAGGCCCTTGAGATCTTTTTAGAGCATCTGCAAGGTCAAAATTATTTTCATTGTAATGTTAAGTCATTATTTCTCTTTTTCACTCTTACTGTCATGAGTGTACAGTGGGGTTTTCTAGAGGCTACATGACGTGTGATATTGTAACCGATAAAATGTAGAGGAAAATAGGAGAATCAAGCTGTCTTATGTTGAGCCAAACATTAAGGAGCGATCCTGAAACCAAAAGTTTGAGAACTTTGATTTAGACTCTGATCTAAAGTCATTAGAGGAAACACTATTAACAGAAGTCAAATCCATTAGAAGTTTTTATAAAAGTAGCTCCTCCCCATTAACCAGAGCCTCAGATTCTGTTTTGGTCCTATCCTTCCCTGGGGGTATGTTAGAAGTGGATGTGCCCTTGGAGATAGTTTTGAAAACGTACATTGGTACAGTGGATTAAATGACATCAATTGTTTGCAAGCTCCCTGTTTCAAAAGATAGAGTTTATCTCCTTTCCCCTTGAATCTAGGTCAGTCTTGTAACATTCTTTGATAAAATACAGCAGAAGTGGCATCCTACGACTTCCAAGGAAGACCGGCCTCATGCTCCTGTATCCCTGAAAGTGCTGTGCTGTGAAAGACCATGAGGAAAGAGAGGCTCCAGCTAAACAGCCGTCACAGTTCATCCGTCACCTACAGCTTCTCCACGAGAGAGCCCAGGCAAGACCAGCAGCAGGATTGCCCAGACCACCCACAGAATCAAGAGAAATAATAAATTATTGTTCTAAGCCACTAGATTTTGGGTATTTCTTACAGAGCAACAGACATTTGATAGAACTGGGGACTAACTGCTTGGCCTCAAAAGCAGAAGTTTGTATTTTATCTCCTGGACCAGGGTTTTTTTCACGTGACATGAACGAAATTTGAGGCTGATGATTTTGTTGAGGGGGCTGCCCTGTGCATTATAGGATTAACAGCTCCATCCAGTTGTGACAACCAAAAATGTCTCCAGACGTCGCCAGATGTCCTCTGGGTGACAAAATTGCATCCCATCCTTTAGAACCATTGTCCTAGGCCAAACCATTCTAAGAATCACCTAGGGGTTATTAAAACTAGATTTCCAGGCTGAGCGCAGTGACTCACGCTTGTAATCCCAGCACTTTGGGAGGCCGAGGGGGGCGGCTCTTGAGGTCAGGAGTTCGAGACCAGCCTGACCAACATGGTGAAACCCTGTCTCTACTAAAAATACAAAAATTAGCTGGGTGCGGTGGCGCGTGCCTGTAATCCCAGCTACTCAGGTGGCTGAGGCAGGAGAATTGCTTGAACCCAGGAGGCGAAGGTTGCAGTGAGCCGAGATCATGCCACTGCACTCCAGCCTCGGCCTCCCAAAGTGCTAGGATTACAGGCATGAGCCACCGTGCCTGGCCGTCTCTAACTAATTGTTCTAATAAATATATCAACTCTTCTCTTCCCCATGGTTTTGTGAGATCTTCTTTACCATATGTCAACTTTTTATACATAATAGATTATAATTATATATAGTAATAAAATTTAATTTTAATTTAATATAACGTGTTATATTAAATATCAATACAGCAAAATGTCATTCAGCAGTAAAAGGAAATAAAATGCTGAGACATACTGCAACATGATGAACTTTGAAAACATTATGCTAAGTGAAAGCAGCCAGTCTCAAAAGACCACATATTGTATGACTCCATATTTATGAAATGTCCAAAATTGGCAAAACTAGCCGGGCATGGTAGTTTGCACCTGTAGACCCAGCTACCTGAGGGTGAGGCCAAAGGATCATTTGCAAAACTAAAGGGATACACAGTAGCTTAATGGTTGCCTAGGGGTGGAGTGAGGCATAGATTGGGGGAAAGGCGCAGTCATTGCTAATAGGCATTTTTTTTTTTTGAGACAGAGTCTTGCTCTGACACCCAGGCTGGAGTGCAGTGGTATGATCTCTCCCGGGTTCAAGCAATTCTCCTGCTTCAGCCTCCCAAGCAGCTGGGACTACAGGTGCGCACCCCCACGGCTGGCTCATTTTTGTATTTTTAGTAGAGACAGGGTTTCACTGTGTTGACTAGGCTGGTCTCCAACACCTGACCTCAAGTGATCCACCCACCTTGGCCTCCCAGTGCTGGGATTACAGGCATGAGCCATTGCGCTCTGCCAAGGTTTCTTTTTAGGGTGACAAAATGTTCTGAAACTGATTGTGGTGATAATTGCACCACTGTGAATACACTAAAGACCACTGAATTGCATCCTTTCATTCATTTTTCTTTAATAAGAGACAGTCTTGCCATGTTGCCCAGGCTGGAGTGCAACGGCCATGATCCCATTACCGATCAGCACAGGAGTTCTGACCTGCTCTGTTTTGGACTTGGGTGGAGTCCTCCTTCTTAGGCAACCTGATGGTCCCTCTGTATCCTCTGTAGACACCCGTGGGTACAGTGCACTACTGCCCAGAACTGGACTCGGGCAAGTCTCTGACCTCAGCTTCCTGAGTAGCTGGGACCACTGGCATGTGTCACTGCGCCCAGCAAATTGTATTCTTTAAAAATGAGTGAATTGTAATGGTATATGTGTTAAATTTCAATAAAGCTGTTAATTGTTTTTTTAAAGCTTGAGTTTCAAGCTTTAATAACTGGAAACATGGTGTCACCATTAGCCAAAACTGGGACTACAGAAGGAAGAATGTGTTTGGGGGAAAAATGAGCCTTGGACATATTGAGTGGCTGTGATAAGCACACAGTGAATGTCCTGCTCTGGAACACAGGAAAGATGGCGTGGAGATAATAATGCAAACAATCATCTATTGAGCATTTGTTACATGCCAGGTGCTGTGAATATGTTGTTTACCTACACTGCCTGTAGGTTGCATATGTATACTGTTTATTGTTTCTGCTCCCTCTCTTCCCCTGTGTAAGTCAATGAGAGAAGGGCCTTCATCTGTCTTGATGTTGTCCCCCAGCACCTACAGCACAGGCTGGCAGAGTCGGCATACAGCATTTACTGGGTGAACAGAAATGCAGTATCTTTTAACCCTCATAACAATCCTTTGTGGTAGGTTTTTGTTCCAATTTCACCAGTTTTCTTAAGACCACAAAGCTAGTAAGTGACAGCAGTCTGTCTGCATTCCAAGTCACAATGCAATGCTACAATCTCTCAATCTCCCAGAACGAATCTGGAACAAAAGAAAGCAGCAGAGGTCACGTAAACCCAGTTTCTGCAAATTCATAATAACTACGTATGAATATCCAACTGGGTTAGGTGCTGGAGTTAATACAACCATAAAGTGGACAAGAATCTGAAGAAAAATACATTTAAGACAAAATCCATAACTTGGCTTATAACCTTGCTAGTTGATGAAGATCTTTCACACATATTACCTTATTTTACCCCCCACAAATCCCCTAATAAGTAGGTTTTATTACCATTCCAATCAGGCTTTTGTCTTTCACTTAAATTGTGCTCCCCAAGGTGACTTCCGTGTTGCCAAATGCAACAGGTACGCACTTCAGGCACGACATTTAAGGGAGCACCAAAAAACTAAGTAATGAAGATGAGTAACATTTTTATTTTCTAAAACTGAAATTAATCCAAAAAATACATGAATAACACAATACCAAAATTTAAAATAAAGAGGATCCTAAATACTGGGTCCACCTACCTAGAAGCCCCAAAGGAATTCCTCATTCACGGTAGGACTGAATGACCTCGAACTAAAGGGTCACAGACTTCCTGCTTGTGGGGCTTCTGAGCACGAAGGCCGAGGAACTTCAGGGGGAGCCATTCTGCACATCACCCCGATTTCCAGCGTGCACCACGCGGGTGGGAACTGAGCCCGTGCTTTTGGAAAAGGCTGAACTGGGGATGCTTGTGCCCGTGCATATATGTGTTGCACACGTGTGCGCGCACGCTTCTATTTCCAAGTCCCAGTTCAGGACAGGGGAGAGTACTGCTTAGAGTACGCACCCTGAGCTCGGACTTTGCGCTGGCAGACCGAGGCGCCAGGCTGCAGGCACGTGAAGACAAGCTCGGAATTCCTTCCTGCACAAGTGGCAGGTGGAGTGCAACTCTTTTTGGTGCCTCAATCCGAGACAGGGCCACGCCATTCCCTGCGGGGTAGCAGAGGGACCTAATTGAACACTGAAAATCTCCACGTGACCCCTTAACCGCCTTCCCGTAGCTATCAGAGGTAGAGAAACTGCGGCGGGATAAGCCCCCAGCGAGGGCGCAGGGACAGTGGAGGCGCAGAGGGCGGAGGAGCGTCTTCTTTCGCTCCGCCCCGCCTCTTCTCTTGGCTTCGGCCAATTGCCGCGCGCTCCGAGCCTTGACCCCGCCTCCTCCGGCCTGCGGCCCCGCCCACGCCGGTAATAATTAGGGTGCGGGCGGGAGCTGCAGCGTCAGCGCCGGGAGCCGGCCAATCCAGCGGTTCTCCTCGGCGGTCGCGTCAGAGGCCGAACAGCCAAACAGAAAAGTTTAATAAACAGCGGACGGAGGGGCCGCGGCGGCGGAGTCGGAGCGAGCAGGGGTTCGGCAGCCTCACCTGTCCCCATTCACCGGAGGTGCCGGCGGCGGCAGGGAGCGCGTCACGCGGAGAGAGCCGCCGCCAGGTGAGGAGCGGGGCCCGGCCGGCCTAGCGCGGCCCCTCCCCCGCCCGCTCCCTTCCCCCACCGGGCTGAGGCGAGGCGAGGCCCGCCCCCGGTCCCTCCTGGCGCCCGCGAGCCGGAAGCGGAGGGCGGCTGGCCGGCGCAGCAGGTGGTGGGCCCGCCGGGGCCGCGGGCGAGAGGGCGAGGACTCCCGGCTCCGCGGGCGGGGGGGTTCGGGGAGCGGCGGGTTCACCTCAGACGCGGGCGGGCGCCGGCGGTCTGGGGCCGTTTCCTGTCAGGGTGGGCGCGCCGGGATCGGGAGCCTCAGTTTCTCAGGGCCGCGGAGCCCGCGACGCGCGCCGCCCGAGCGGGTTCGGAGCGGTGGGCGGGCGGGGGTCGGAAGGGTCCGAAGGGTCCCGAGCACTCTCGGGCGTGTCAGCCCCGCCTCCGAGTCTCGGGTTTTCTTCGGGATGTTTTTCCACCTGCCGTGTTTTCAGCAATGAGCCCGGGGGCAGCCCGGAGTCTCCAGCTCGCTTCTGACTGGCGCGCGGAAGGCAATTGGTCGTCTTTCCCGGCTTGGGTTTAGCTTGCTTAGGATTCTGAATTTTTTCTGTCTGCTCTTTTGAAATAGTTATTTTCAAGTTTTTGTCTCTAGCTACCTAAAGAAGTACAAAACGGTGCTGTGTTTGAAATAATTTTAACTTGGTTTAGAAGTCATGTGCTAACCACACAGTTGGGACGCTATGATTTACCTTCATAACTCAGAAGTTGTGACCAGTTGTGACGAAGTTAGGGCCTTGGGGTTATCTGCAGATAATTTATATTAAGTTGTTTGGCCATAAAAACTGGGCATAATTGGCCGGGCGCGGTGGCTCACGCCTGTAATCCCAGCACTTTGGGAGGCCGAGGCGGGCAGATCACTAGGTCAGGAGATCGAGACCATCCAGGCCAACATGGTGAAACCCGGTGTCTACTATAAATCCAAAAATTAGCCGGACGTGGTGGCGCACGCTTGTAATCCCAGCTACTCGGGAGGCTGAGGCAGGAGAAATAACTTGAAACTGAGAGGCGGAGATTGCAGTGAGCCGAGATCGCCCACTGCACTCCAGCCTGGGGGACAGAGCAAGACTCCGTCTCAAACCCCAAAACAAACGGAAGAAAAAACACTGGGCAGAATTAATGATTTTGATGCTCCGAAAAACAGGGTTAAATTCCTCTTTCAAACCAATATCGGAATTTGATTTTTTAAAAGTGTAAAATACCTAAACTTTTAAGGTTATTCAGCAACTGTGTCAGTAATTTTAAGACACTTTCTGAGTTACGTATAGTTTCTCCAGAGCCCTAGGGAAAATGTTTTAAAAATGTGTACATTTAAATTTCCAAAACAGATTGTCGTCTTTTTATTTTTTTTACATTTTAAAATATATTTAAAGGGAAACGTTACAGATGTGCAGGAGGAAAATCCAAGGGTTGATGGATTTATTACCTTGTAGTGATAACTTTCTGGGTGTATGCATGTCAGAACTTAGACATTTTGCACTTCAAATATGTGCACTTTGTTGTCAGCTCTACGTCAGTAAATGTTTTAAGAAGTAATCAAAATATATTTAACAGCACAAAAAAGTGCGTAACACAGTAAAGTATAAACAGATAAAACGTCATAAATCCTTGACTCCTCCCCCAAACCTAAAACTGGAACATTACTAAAACTTGCATTTGCCTGTGAGTTTCTTATCCAGTGGATTTTGTGTGTGTCACTTCTTGACTTCTTGAAAAATAGTTTTGTCATGTATGTTTGTATGCCCAAACAGTGTGACATTTAATTTGCTTTTCTTTTGAGCTTTATAAAAATAGTATGTGGGTGTAGTTCATTTCATTGCTTTATGGTATATTAATCTGCCATAAGTCATGGGCACTTAGACTGTGTTTTTATTGTTTTTTTTTTTATTTTGTTTTGCTATAAACAGTCTTGTTCTATGAACATTTCTTGTTTCCAGCTCTTTGTACACGAAGTACAAGAATTTCTCTAGAGTAAATACTTAATGTGGATTGCCTTAGAAGGTATTAGGTAATCAGGACTAGAATAGATTGAGATACTTATAAATAAAATGAATGAAAAGCATTAGGATTCTCTATTATGTTTAAATGGAAGATTCATCGCCATACTGATTAAACTTGTTCAACCTAAACATTTCCATGAAAAACCAAAATTCCTGTTAACCTATATGTAATGACTCTTCTTTTGAAGTCACATCTAAAAAGTCTGGCACTGTTTGGTATCTCCTTTTCAATGCAAAAATAGTAATGATGGCAGAAAAAACACTGGATTGTGTGTAAAATAAATTACTCTTTCTGCTGTTCCTCTCCTTCCTTCTAATCTCTAGCAAATTAATTAAAAATTTCTCTTGTGCCTTAGCATAGTCACGTGAAAGAAACTTGGCCTAAGCTCATCCTTCTAGTTTTGCACAGACTTTAGTTAAGGAAAACACCTGTCAAATGGCACACCCTTTAAGGGGAAGCATTAGGACCAAGGAGTTATTCTGTGGAATTGTATTTTGTGTCCTTCAGAACATTTTTTGAAAAGTTGTGTCGCATCTCAGGATTTGTTAACTCCATATATATGTTTTAAATTAGAGAATGCCCACCGAGGATCTGTTTCATTATAATAACAGAGACACAGTGACAAATTAGGGAATAGCATCTCTTTAATATACTGACGATGGGTGTGTTTGTGTGTTTTGTGTTTCATTCTTGTAAATGAGAATTTACATATAGCTTTGAATAACCTTTTTGTTTGAAGATGGGAGTAGAGATGGTTTCATTTTTTTCTATATATAGTTTGCAGAGAAATATCAGGATGCTTTGTTTTAGTAGGACTGTATTCTGCTTTTAAAAACCTCGTTTTTTATTTGATTATAAGGGCAATGTGTGTATGGGGTTCCCGCCCCCCCAAACTGTGAGAAAGAATAGAAAGTTATTAGGAAAAGCCACCTATAACACCAATATAGATGACTGTTGTTAACATTTTGTCGGGTATATCCCTGGTCTTTGTGGGTTTTTTTTTTTTTTTTGGTGTTAGAGTCTCGCTGCGGTGCCAGGGTGAGTGCGGTGGCGCCATCTCTGCTGACTGCAACCTCTGTCTCCTGGTTTCAAGCGATTCTCCTGCCTCAGCCTCCCAAGTGGCTGGGACTACAGGTGCGTGCCACCATGCTGCTCAGCTAATTTTTGCATTTTTAGTAGAGGCGGGTTTCACCGTGTTGGCCAGGGTGGTGTCCATCTCTTGACCTCATGATCTGCCTGCGGTGGCCTCCCAAAGTGCTGGGATTACAGGCGTGAGCCACTGCGCCCAGCCTCTGTGTGTTCTTAATATCCTAAACTTAGAGTTAGTTCTAAACATTGTCAGGCTGGCTCTTCTTTCAGAACTTACCCCAAATGTAATCTGCCCCACCTCCTTGTTTTATATAAGATGGTAATAGAAGCCATCTAACTGGTACAGCTGCTTCAGCTTTTCTACTCTTCTGCTTCATTTGAATGTGTAAGTTAAAGTATCTTACTTTCTGACCCAAAACCCTCCAGTAGCTTTTCAATATGCAAAATAAAATTGCAACCTCATACTGTGGCTTATATACCTCAGACCAGCAAAATCCACTAGAAATAGAATGCTAGTCACAAATGGGAGCTACATTAAGTAATTAAAAATTTTCTGATAGCCCCATTATGAAAAAAAGAGAAACTGGTGAAATACATTTTATTTAACCCTGTCTTTATAACTTGGTGTGTATTTTCCACTTGTGGTATATCTTATTTTGGACTAGCCACCTTTTTATTTTGAGACAGTGTCTTGCTATCTCCCAGGCTGGAGGGCACTGGTGCAATCTCAGCATACTGCAACTTCGACTTCCCAGAAGTGGAATCACTTCAAGTGATTCTTGTTCCTCAGCCTCCGGAGTAGCTCGGACTGTAGACACACATCGCCCCACTTGGCTAATCGTTTTTTTTTCTGAGACAGAGGCTGGAGTGCATTGGCGCGATCTTGGCTCGCTGCACCCTCCACCTCCTGGGTTCATGCTGTTTTGCTTCAGCTTCCCCAGTAGCTGGGACTACAGGTACGTGCCACCACACCCAGCTAGTACTTGTATTTTTGGTAGAGACAGGGTTTCACCATGTTGGCCAGGCTGGTCTCGAACTCCTGACCTCAGGTGATCCATCCGCCTCGGCTCCCATAATGTTGGGATTACAGGCGTGAGCCACCATGTTCAACCCAAACTAGCCACATTTCAAGTCCTCAGTAGCCACGTGTGACTAGTAATTAACCACATGGACAGTTCCATCTTATAAAAGTACTGTAACTTAACTAGTTATCTGTTGGGTATAACTTACATTAACTTATTATTTTTTTCTTATAAGTAGTGTGATAAGAGCTACTTCTGTGTATTTTACATTATTTCTTTAGGATCTAATCTGTCTTACAAATCATTGAATCAAAGTGTATGAATGTTCCTTAAAGTCTTTTCACAAATATTGCCAAATTTTGTCCTTAAAAGTTTGCCCAACGTCAAACTTTCATACCAAATTTCACTAAAAATAGGAGAGAATACACTCTTGTATGTCTTTACCAACACTATTATCTATCTATCTATGCTCCATCCTTCCTTCCCTTTCGATAGGATTTATTATGTATTTCTGTAATTAATTATGATAGTAAAGACATGGATATTGGACATCTTCTAGTTTATCTTTTGCCCATTTTGGGTGGCGTTTTATATTTGTGATACCCTTTTAAACCTTCTAGAAGGTTTACACACACGCACGTTTGTTTAAAAAAAAATTTTTTTTTTTTTTTTTTTTGAGAAAAGGTCTTGCTGTATATCCCAGGCTGTGGAGGGCAGTAGTGCAATCATGGCTCACTGCAACCTCTACTTCCTGGGCTCAAGTAATTATCCCACCTGACCCTCCTGAGTAACTGGGACTACAGGCATTCACCACCATGCCTGGCGCTGGCATTCACCACTATGCTTGGCTATTTTTTTAATTTTTTGTAGAGATGAGGTTTTACCATATTGCCCAGAGGGGTTTTGAACTGGGCTCAAGTGGTTTGGCCTCCCTAAGTGCTGGGATTATAGGCATGAGCCACTGGGCCTGGCCTGCAAATATTTTTCCTGGTTTTCTCCTGCTCTCTTTTTTTTTTAAACAGGCAAAGGTTTTTATCTTTTAAGAAAACTAGGTTAATACTTTCTTTTAAGGCTTCTACTTTGCTTTTATATTTAAAGGCTTCTACCCAGATAACTTTTCTTCTAGTTCTTTTATGGTTTCATATTTCACATCTGTCTTTTTCTATTCATCTGGGATTTTTTTTTTTTTTTTAACATGTGAAGTGAAATAACTTCCCTTATTTTTCCTTAAAAATTTTGGCCCCACTAAAAAAAAAAACTTGTTGTCTTGAAAGAAAGTTGCCTTTATCATATGTTAAATGCACATTTTCTTGGTTCTTGTTAGGTTTTATTGAAGTATCAATGATTTAATACCAGTGCACACTTGTATGCACTGGGCATGGTATTCTCATTTTGTTAACAAATGTGTTTTTGTTACTGTTAGTCTCTCCCTTACCCCCCTTTTTTGGTTGTTGCTTTGTTAGTCCTCAGATGTTTTAGTTTTTTCTTGTGGGGCTTCGAAATAGTTTTTTTTTCCCCCTATTTTTATTTTTGAGACAGAGTCTCACTCTGTCGTCAGGCTGGAGTGCAGTGGTGTAGTCTTGGCTCACTGCAACCCCTGCTTCCCGGGTTCAAGTGATTCCCCTGCCTCAGCCTCCCAAGTAGCTGGGACTACAGGTGCGTGCCACCATGCCTGGCTAATTTTTGTATGTTAGTAGAGATGGGAGTTTCATCACCTTGGCCAGAATGGTCTTGATCTCCTGACCTTTAATCCACCCACCTCAGCCTCCCAAAGTGCTGGGATTACAGGCATGAGCCACTGCCCAGCCTGAATGTTCTTCTGAGCATAGCTTTAGCTGTATTACATAAATTTTGATGAGTAATATTTTTTCATTCATTCATTCATTCATTCATGAGATGGAGTCTCTGTAGCCTAGGCTGGAGTGCAGTGGCGCAATCTTGGCTGACTGCAACCTCCGCCTCCCAGGTCCCTGTTCAAGCAGTTCTCCTACCTCAGCCTCCCAAGTAGCTGGGATTACAGGCATGAGCCACCATGCCCAGCTAATTTTTTGGTATTTTTTAATAGAGACAGGGTTTCACCATGTTGGCCAGTCTGGTCTTAAACCCCTGACCTCGTGATCCGCCTGCTTTGGCCTCCCAGAGTCCTGGGATTACAGGCATGAGCCACCACACCTGCTAATATTTTTACATTTATATATTTAAAAACCCCTGCAGTTAACAGTTTTTATTCTTTCAAGTATTTAAGCACCTGGTCCATCTACACATTGTGCCAAGTGCTGAGGATATAACTATATACAAGGTCTCTTGCCTTCAGTTATAGTCTATTGAGAAATATAGACAAACCAACAAATAAAGAATTTTCAGATTTTGATAAGTATGTAGGAAGTAAAGAAATAATAGAAGGTGGCTGGGTGCGGTGGCTCATGCCTGTAATCCCCAGCACTTTGAGAGGCCAATGGGGGTGGATCACGAGGTCAAGAGATCGAGACCTGAACTACATGGTGAAACCCTGTCTATACTAAAAATAACAAAAATCAGCTGGGCGTGGCAGCACGGGCCTGTAGTCCCAGCTACTCTGGAGGCTGTGACAGGAGAATCGTTTGAACCCAGGAGGCAGAGGTTACAGTGAACCAAGATTGTGCCACTGTACTCCAGCCTGGTGACGACAGAGCAAAACTCCGTCTCAAAAACAAACAAAACAAACCCCAAATAATAGAAGGTGCTAAGTTCTGAGACTGTCTCTGAGGATGTCACGTTTAAATTGATTGGTGGTACCAAGGTGTGTATGGGAGTTTCTTTAGCTTTTCCAGTCTGTCAGAACATCAAAAAAAAGACTTTAACTTTTTTGTTGTTGTGTTTTGTTTTTTTGAGATGGAGTCTAACTCTCACCCAGGCTGGAGTGCAGTGGCATGGTCTCGGCTCACTGTAACCTTTGCCTCCTGGGTTCAAGCAGTTCTCCTGCCTCAAGCTCCTGAGTAGCTGAGATTACACCATGCTCGGCTAATTTATGTATTTTTAGTTGAGATGAAGTTTTACCATGTTGGCCAGGCTGGTCACAAACGCCTTACCTCAGGTGATCTGCTCACTTCGGTCTCCCAAAGTCCTGGGATTATAGGTGTGGACCACCTCCCCTGGCCAAAATGACTAGGTTTTTTTTGGCAAAAAGTATTTTGTGAAAATTGCCTTGCAGGCCTCACACTTGTAATCCCAGCACTTTGGGATGCCAAGGTGGGTGGATCACCTGAAGTCAAGAGTTCAAGACCAGCCTGGCCAACATGGTGAAACCTCGTCTCTAGTAAAAATATAAAAATTAGCCAGGCATGGTGGCTGGCACCTGTAATCCCAGCTACTTAGGATGCTGAGGCAGAAGAATCACTTGAACCCTGGAGGCAGAGGTTGCAGTGAACCAAGATTTTGCCACTGCACTCTAGCTTGGGTGACAGAGTGAGACTCCGTCTCCAAAAAAAAAAAAATTGCTTTGCAAACAGTTTCACTTCCAACTGGGTCACTGCCCCAAAGGTTGTCCTGTGTAAAAAATTTGGAACTGTGATTCTGAGTTCTAAAACCAAGAAGTTGGAGAAAGTTTCCCAAGTGAAGGGAACTGCTGGCACAAATGGCACATATACAAAGTGCTTGACTTGACTTTTTGAATTTGACAGAAGATTGGAATGGCTGGATTTTACTGTGTGAGGGTGGGACAAGCTTTGTTTCAGGACTTGTTTGGGAGACTTTTTTTTTTTTTTTTTACCCAAGTGGTAGGGCTGCTTCCACACCTTCTGCCTTCCTGTGGAGTTTTGATTTTGTGATCCAAATCATTCTCTTACAAATAACATATATTATTTTACCGCTTGTTACTTTTCTTCGTTATTTCTACTGTGTTTTCAGTTTTCTCTACTCAAGTCCTTTGGTTTTGCTTAATTGTGATTTCCTCAAGGAATCTTCCTTGATTCCCACAAAAGGTTAGGTCCTTCTGTTGGCTTCATGTGCTCATTTAATATTGGATATTTCTTTCATAAACATTTGTAACAACTCCATTTCATTAAATGTGTGTGAATTGTTTTAGTGTCTATTTCGTCTTCCAGATCTGTACAGTCTGGTAGCTCCACTTGTGGCTATTTAATAAATTGAAATTTAAGATTAAAAATTCAGTTCCTCATTTGTATTAGTCACATTTCAGGTGCTTCCTCAGTGGCCTTATGTGGCTAGTGGCAAATGTGTTGGGCAGCAGAGACAGAGTCTTCTGCAATAATAGATACTAATTTATAGTCCTGGTGGCTAATGGCTACCATATTTTATTTAAATAGTCACATCTGACTGTTGAGATGTGACAAATCTGAACTGATGTACTGAGTATGAAATAGGAACTTAATTTCTAGTACGAAATAATGAAAATATCTCAAAAAAATACTGAATACATATTGAAGTAATATTTTACATATATTGTCTTAAAATATACTATTAGTGTTAATTTTGTTTTATTTTATTAAAAAAATTTTTTTTAATGAGACCTCTGTTGTCTTGGCACAATCTTGGCACACTGCAACCTCTGCCTTCTTGGTTCAGGCAGTTCTCCTGTCTCCACCTCCCAAGTAGCTGGGACTATAGGCGTACACCACTGGCACCCAGCCTATTAATTTTGTTTTTGTTGTTGTTGTTGTTGTTGTTTTGTTTTTGAGACATGGTGTTGCCTTTGCTGCCCAGGATGGAGTGCAGTGGTAATCTTGGCTCACTGTAGTCTCAACCTCACTGGCTCAAGAGATCCTCCCAAGTAGCTGGGACTACAGGCGGGCGCCACCATGTCTGGCTAATTTTTAATTTTTTTTTTTTTTTTTGTAGAGACGGGATTTCACTGTGTTGCCCAGGCTGGTCTTGAACTCCTGAGCTCAAGTGATCTGTCTACCTTGGCCTCTGAAAATCTTGGGATTACAGGTGTGAGCCACCATGCTCAGCCAATTTTTATGTTTCAATGTGACTACTAGGAAATAGAAAATCACATGTGGCTCTCATTGTGTTTCTGTGAGGCAGCACTGGTCTTGACTTGTACGTAAGTTTCTACAATGGTAGGGACTATATACATTTTATTTACTGTGGTACCCTTAGCACATAATAGACGTTCAAAAGATTTAGTGAATGAATAAACTAACTCTGTTAACTTTTCAATGTTATTGTATAGTTTATACAATAAACTATACAAGAATGTTATCTATTCAACTTTTGCTTTTCAGAATTGTTCATTTTCTTTTTGACTGACTAAAATGGTTGAGAAAAGTTCTTTTGGTAGCTATATAAAGAATTGGTCTTCATCTTTTATGTAATATCTTATTTTTCTTCTGGTTTAGGCTGCTAAGGAGAAAGTGGGAATTTAAAGTTGGCCTATTTTCTCTTCATTTTTCTATGTCTAGCACTTTTTCCTAGATGATCTATGATATGTTACTTGGCACATGAAAATTTATGACTTAAAATCTTAATAGGTATTATAAATGCATTCTCTTTTATATTTGTGTCACTGTTGTGATCCCTGTTTCTTTTTATTCTGCATTAATCGGTGACCTTGTTTATCCCTTGAGATCTAAAACAAAGCAATTTACTGTCTTTCATAGAAAGATACCTTATCCTATTAGCTTGGTTTATGCTTTCTTATCTGTATGTTTCCTTAATGTTTCCTTTATATTTCCTTCGTGTTCAGCGTTTGAATGAATAGGCCATTACCACCCTCCCCAACTCCCCATACATACCTTGTCATCTTTTCCCTAAGGAGTCAGGAGATATACACCAGGAATTGCAAGCTCAAATATATACCTTACTTTTGTAGGCAAGGTGTATTTGCCAGGGAAATTTTTTTTATGTTTTATTCCTCATTGAATGGTGTTTTTCAGAGTTTATCCTTAGTGATCCCGATCATGTTTTGCTAATGTCAGGGTGGTCTTTTTATCAGCTCCTACAATAAACCACCAATTGTGCCCAGACAAAATGCACAGGATTAATTTCTTTTGTAGGAAAAGCAGTTTGAAGGATTCCAGAATCCTTCAAAATTCTAAGAAAGTGTTCGCCCTGTTCTGTATGTATTCTGCTAAAAGTTGTTCCTAATATTCTAGATATTGATTCTTTATATAAGTAGGGTCTTTGTAATCAAAAGTGAAGTGGGACCAAATTGTGCAGTGGCTTGTTCTCTTCTAAATTGTTTTTAGCTGATAAGATTTGGGAAACTTTCTGGGCTCCCACAAATAATATACAATACATCCTTTGAATACTTGATGCTTTAAAAGTATTGTTGTGGCATGCAATCAGGGAGCTCCAGAGCTTTTTGCAGGCTCCTTGTTCCTGAGAAGCAATATTGTTTTCATATTATCTTGGTTACAAATTTTGTGGTTTTGACATTGCTTTCTTTTTATTTATTTTTTGCTGTTGTTTTCTGCTGCTCCGGATTTAGAAATGGAATAAGCTACTCTTAATTTTAACCTGTTTGCTACGTAAAATGATAATCACCTTGTTGATGTTCTTTCAAGCTGGTCCCAGAGATCTTAGAACAATCTGGAATCACTAAGTCCACAGTTGGCTTTTCTCTTGGTTATATATACAGATTGATAATGGTCTTGGTGTTATATTAGTGTATGATTCATGTTTGTTTCATAATTAACTTTGAAGTGAAAAAACTGATGCAGGAGCAAAGGTTTATTTAGTTTCCATAACTATCTACTAATTTTATGCTTGCCAGATTTTAAGATTAAAATATTTGCCATCTCTCTCCTTTTTTTTTTTTCATGAAACTTTTATACATCTACAGTCAATTTCCCTCAAGTCTTATGCTGTAATTCAAGCTATATATTCTTTCTGCCAATTGCTTCTGTACCTTCTCTGCTTCCAGTGTTGTTTTGCAAGAGTGTCCACACAGTGGGAAGAAAACCTGAACTTGACTCATGAAGTGCTGGGCATTCAAAGCAGTGAATCCTTGCAAAGGATCTTGGGACTAGACCTCTGTAAATTGGCTCTTTCAATTTATCCACTTAAAGGGCATAATAGATTATGCAGCTGTTTGGGCTTCAGCAGGGTATTGCTCCATATTCACGTCTAGTTGGAATTATGTGAATTTTCAGTTTGTTACAAAGACTTGCCTTTGTATTCAAAGCAATTTTGTTGGCTTTATGTTCTAATATGTGAATTTTCTCTGAGGAAAAATAGTTGCAAGACTTTGAACTTTCAAAACTTTAAATTAAAATGTTTAAAGGTTTTATCATTGTTTTTGTTTTCTGATGCAAACTGAACATTGAAAACATATTTAAAGGAGAAGCCACTCTAATATGCTTTAATTTTGAGTTTATGAATCACAGGATTTTTGGTAGAGGTAAAAATTATACTTACACAGTAAACTACACATTAAATGCCTTTGAATCAATCAGATGATGATTAATGTCAGAGTAATGTTTGATGGGCCAAGCTACTAAAACATAAGCAGTTCTAATTAAAATACATAAACTTATAGTATAAAAATAGCAACCTTGGTATGTATAAAATGGCAGTAGGTCTTTTTTGCTTAAAAATCGGAATTCCTAAATAGTGTCTCTTTAGGATCTCTGTAGTAAAAATATTAATGTAGCTTAGTGAGAAGTTTAAGAGGAATATACCCTTCACTTTAGGGTGCCCATGCCACTTTGAGTTAATAGAGTGCGTAGTAGTTTCCATACTTAAAAAAAAAAAAAGATGAAAAAGACAAACTTTTCTAAATTTTATACCTGATCATGTCATTAGAGCAAGTGCCTTTTGCTTTTAAATCTGTTTGCAAATGGTTAAGCATTAACCTTGGTAAAATACTCACATATCAGATCTGTTAAATGTAATATAAATAATATTTTTGCCCAGTTTTTTCTTCAGTTTTAAGTAGAAATATCAACCTTTGATGTCACTGAAATTTCTACTGTGTTGTGATACCGAGAACATAAATGTCATTGAATTTGATAGACATCTTAGAAATGAATCTTTTGCTTTCACTATTTGAGTGCTGTTTATTTTCACTTAAGCTTTAGTTTTCTTTTTAAGTCTTAGAAAAAATACTGGGTTGTTCCCCTTAGCAACATATTGTAATGGATTTTCTGTTGCTGTTTTAAAATTTTAAGATCAAGTGTGAACTCTATTAAAAAATCTGTCTTTAAAGCATAACTTCACCTTCATTGCTCCGTAAAAATAATCAGATAATTTAGGCTCAAAGCATTGCATTTTAAACAGTTGGTCACTGAACTTCAAATTAAAACTGCCTCTGTGAGATTTTCATTTATGTCACTTTATTTTTCACCTAGACAAGGGTAAGCAACAGTATATGATGGGAAAACTGAAACCTTTCCTACTGTTTCTTTAAGAAACCAGCTTATCCAGGGGGTTTGAGTGTATCTAACCTAACCTGCTAGCAAGGAAAAGTTCTTTAAAATAATGGATATTAGCCGTATCCAATCACAGTTACCAGTTTCACTAACAGGGAGGAGATTTTACTCTTCAGCCACTAGAATTGGAGAGGGTGGAGCCTGGTATTCAGGTTTGGTTGCTTTGGAGTACAGCTTCAAGTGAAGTTAATCTGAGGTGAAGCAAACAGAAAATTGTGGAGGTTTTGTTGGTAGGATTTTTGTTCTAATCTTTTTATGATCCTTTATTTTATAATTTTGCTCCTTTATGATTCTGTGTGTGCTACGTTTTGTCATTGTTTTTATTTTCGGATGCAAACTGAACACTAAAATTAAGCAGGGAAGCAGAACAAAAGGGCTGTTTGGACAGGAAATAGGTGTTCACAGAGAATCAAACTTGACTTTCTCTTATCATTATTTTTAGTTCAGAATATGAGTGTCATTAAAAAATCTTAGAATCAAAATCATCTCCAATAACAGGGTTTTCTTTTGGATTGGTTGTTCGAACAGTCGATTGTCAGTTTTTATAAATGACATGTTGAAGAGATTCATTTGATATGTCATTTTCCTTAAACTTGAAATGTTAAGTTGCTGAAGGATAAATGTGATAGGCTTAAATCAATCTTTTTAAATCAATTGAAATGCCAGCTGTTTAATTTTTAACCTCTGCACAGCCCCCCTTTTAATTTCAGTATATTTTAACAATATGTTGACATTTTAATATGCTCATAATTTTAGCTTTGTTTTTAAAAAGGCTATTGATTCATATTATATAGAAAGTAAAACTGCTTTCTTCATTCAAACTATTCATTTCTTTCAAAGGTGGAGATAAGTAATTAACATTCTGAAACAGGAAATGAAAAGATTTATATTTTTAAAAGCTATTGGTTAGGCTACTAAAACTTATTTTAAAGTATCTGATTCTGTTGACATTTCTAATTTATGAAATAATTGTAGCCTATTTCAGTACCACAATATTTTTTAGAGACTGTTTTCTTTATATTGTTGCTCTTTGTTCTCATAGAAATTGAGGTATAAATTGCAATAATCATTGCAATAATCAGACCAAATGCCAGCTAAGCGTTTTCAGCCATTGTATTTGCTGTGCTGCTTGTTCCGAATCATGCAAAGGTTTTTAAATTAATGCTTTTCTACTATATCTGTTGCTTAAACAATACTGTAATAATAATGAAATCAAGAAAAGTTACCTATCTACTCACCAGAAGATCATTGTTTGGTCATCTCATTTTTTTACTGTTCCTTTCTCTATCTTACTATATTCTTGCATTTTTCCAATAATTAAGACTTTGTACAGTTTTATTTTTTTTACTTAACTATCTGTTGAAATTGTTTTCATTGCAGTAACTGTAATTCTCTTCAGTTGATGTGATCGTAATTAACCTAGTCTTTTGACTTGTCTACTTCTAGGTTGTTGCTAATTTTTCGTCATTTTAAATAGTATTGCACTGAACACACTTCTGTGTGTAGCTGTAAAATATTTTTCTTTTTAAAAAAGATTTCTTTTGGAACTATCCCCTGGAGTGGGCTTACCTAGATCAAAGGATATGAACACTTCACTGGCCAAATTGTTTTTCTAAAAAGTTTTACCAGTTTACATCGACACCAGCAGGATGTACTTCAAAGTTTTTCTAATGCGTAGCTCCTTAAATGTTCTGTTAAAGTGTGCCTATGGAGCTCTCTGACTTGTTGATTAGTTTTTGCCTAAAAGCCTATTTTCAACACGATTTTGCAAGATGTAGATGGATATAAATCCATTTTTTTGGATATTAAAATCAGCTGAAGGAAATTGGAAAAACTTTTACCCACTTAAGTGAGCAATTACATCTCTGTTAGATATTTTATTTCCTTATTGTATGTATTGCTGTCAGTATGTATGGGGCTTAGTCTTGTACACTGGCTTTGTTATTCAGGCTGGCTTTCCTTTTTCTTCCCTTATAAGCACATACCAGAAGAAATATTTTCTTGCAAGAAAATATATCAGAAACATTTTTAGGAGGGGACTGGAGTAGTGCCAGTTAGTATTAGAAGATTGGATTGGTGCCAGATAACATGTATGAATAACCTTTGTCATTATTTGTGCATTTCTTAATTTTGAGTTTTTAAAAATACACTGGAAACAGAGAACTTTTATGTATAATTGCAGGTTTTGAAATGGTATGTCAGCATCTTTCCGGTATTTTATAGGTTTCAGTTAAAGGTAAGCTAACTTTACTCACGTAGAGTGGTGCTAGATACACTTTGTTTCTATTTGTCTTTAAGGGCGTCCTTTTGGTAGTGACCATGGATTATGTATACTCTTAATAGCTCATCTGTTGAATAGAATAGGTGTTAACTGGCTTGTAAACTAGTTGAGTAACGGTCCAGAATAAACTTAAGGTGTGTTAAGACAATTCTAATACAATCCTGATTTTTCTTACAAATGGGGAGTAATGATAAGCCATGGGCTGAGCTATAACTCACTGATGCAACCAGTAGTTTTGCATGTATGGTCTTGAGTTAAATAATCTAGCTCATTTTGGAATTTAAATAATTTAACTTATTTTCTGTCAGCATTTATTTTAATTAACTGATAATTTAGTATCTGACTTTCAGAGCTAATGCTGGCATGTCATTTGTGTTTGTTTCAGGGGAAAGTATTTTTTTTTTAATGTTTATTTATCTTTATGGCTTGATTTTTTTTCCCCCCCAGATACTTTGGTGTCTGGAACATTTGGGATAGAAGAGAAAAATTTAAAATTTTCCATATTTGTATCACAAATATTTCTCTTATTGGTAATTGACAACATGTAATTTGTCTTAATAAAATTTAATGTTATTGCTACCAAATAGAGATAAAGATAATTGTAAATACTTTAGTGAAAGTTATTTCCAGTTTAACTATTGATGATAATTTTACTGGGTACCCCAAGGTAAAGAAATGATGTTCTTTTAGTGGTTTCTCTAACTGTAACTCTGGTTCTTTTAGGTATTTAGAGTTCTTGGAACATGAGTTTTAAATATTTACCAATCTTAGATGGACAGATTTAGGAAATATCTTCTTAGTACATTGGCTTCCTAGGGAGAGTAGAAACTAGTTTTCTGCAAGGAGAAGAAAACTTTTACATATTTGGGGCAAGATATGAATAGTGATGGGTGTGTTTTACTCCCTTACATTGGAGATAAAATCATGCATTCAGAGTCTCTGTTGCCATTCAAGAGGAATGTAGTGATTTTTTTTTCCTCTGAGTAGTATGAGGAAAAAATTTAATGGACAGTAAGTTGATAAAACTTGAAATAACCTAGAGCCATTTTTGTTGAAACCTATTAATGCTAATTTTTGAATTGATGTGCCTATGAACTTGTTTGACTAAATCTGATTTTTTGTGTTTGTATGCCACTGGAAAAAATGAACTCGAAATAGTTTTGTGGTTAGCAGCACTTTAGTAGAAGAGAGCAGATCCATCTATACTGTTTATACCTTTTTTCCCTCCCCAGTATAAATACTCTTTGTCATCTGCTACCAATAGATTTTTGTGAGTACTTGATTTCTCAGCAACATTGAGTGCCATCGACTACTTTTCCTTCATGAAACTCTTCTCATCAATTTCTTGATACTGTCTGTGCTTTCCTCATTAGTGATCTCTGTCTTTGCAAATTTTTCTTCTTTACAACCATTAAGTAATAGAGGCTCATGGGATTTTGTTCTTAATTCACTCGAGACCTCTCCTTTGATAATCTCCAGTCCCATATCTTTAATTAACATACTATACATATTAATGGTTTCAACATCTGTATCTAAAATCAAAAAAAATTTTTTTTGCTCTCAAGACCCATGTTTATCCAGCTCACCAAAAGTCACAGTAAATGGGTGATATTGCCATTCAAGCCAGAACCTGAGTGTCATTCTGATTCTTCTCCTTCATCACCAGTTAGCCACAATTAGCCTATAAATTTTAAATTCAGGGTCTCTAGAATCCATTTCCTTTTTTTTCTTCATGTGTTAGCATGAGACCACAGTATAGTTTGTTACTTAGTTGACTAAACAACCCCCTAATTGATCTTCACTTACATTTTGGGCTCTGTATTCTATATGCTTTACTATGCAATCATACCTGTTTTTCTCTGCTTCATATTCATTAGTGAATACTAGCTAGAGTGAAGAATAACACCAGCTAATTCTGTGCTAAACATTCTTTCAGTCCCCACAAAACTTTAAGAACTAAGTATTATTACTCTCATTGAACCAAGTAAGTCAATTTAGAAAGGCTAGCTAATTTGTCTAAGGTCTCCTTAGCTGGTAAGTGACTAGCATACTTTAAAACTGAGGTTTGTCAGACCAGAAGTTCTTTTCTTTAAGCACTGAACTGTGCTTTCCTGAGCTTACTTCTCTATTTCTTCCTCTTTAACCAGCTATTTGCAGTTCCTTCTTCTAAGGCATACTCAAAACTTGCTGCCTGTCTAAAAATGCTTTAAGGGAAACAAACATTAAAAAAATATATATTTCTGACAATTTTTTGGAACACTTTGAAAAGGGCTATAAAACACTTTAGCATCCCCAGAATGTAAGAAGATAAAAGAATCAGACACAAAGTAAAGGTAGTTTTCCTTATGCATGTAGTTTTGAATTTTAAAGCTTTTGAAAGCTTAAGACCACCACTGTATAGTAGGAAGATTAGACAAAGTGCAAAAGTACTTTAAGCTGTTGGAAATGCTGACTCCTTAAATAGCTATTGGCCTGGACCTTGTGCTCATTCTGCATCCAGGTGTATAAAGCATCTACCTGTGAACAAAAGTCAAATAACTTCTACGGAGTAACTTCTAGATAGGGTAGAGAGGCTACATACATTCTTTTGCATCAAATATTATATCATCAAAAAAGTTAAATACTGCAGCCAGCATTACTTAGACATAAAATTGACATGAACTGAAAAATAGTTGATTTGGAATCATTTTCATTTAAAATATTTTCTCTTTATCCTCTGTGCCATTCCCCACATATTTTAAACCAAAAGGAACTCGATTGGACCAGAAAAAGTAGCCTTTCCATTCATAGCTTTGAAAACAACTTGGTAGTAAAGGAAAAAGATCAAATTGATGGAACTTTTGAAATATAGGCAAATATTACCAATATTTGTTTCTTTGAAGGGATTGAATTCTTAACTATAGTTGGGAATTAAAGGTAATTATAAGCATAAAAATCTGTAAATTACCCATTATAAGAACAGGAGTGGTTTTTTTTTTCTAATTACAATTTTTTTAGAGGCAGAAAGTGCCATACTACTCTCAAAACTTAATGTGGCATTATTTACTATCCAAAATAGTCTTTTGCTATGTTTTGTCTTTTCATTTTAGATACAGGGGGTACATGTGCAAGTTTGTTACCTGGATAAATTGCACTTCACTGTGGGTTGATGTACGAACGATCCCATCACTCAGTGAACATAGTACCTGATAGGTATTAGTAGTTTTTCAACACTCATCCCTTCCCAGCCCTTCTCTCTAATAGTCTCTAGTGTTTATTGTTCCCATCTTTATGTCCTTGTGTACTTAGTTCTTAGCTCCCACGTATCAGTGAAAACATGGTATTTGGTTTTCTATTCCTGCGTTAATTCACTTAGGATAATGGCCTCCGGCTCCATCCATGTTGCTACAAGGAACATGATTTTGTTCTTTTTTATGGCTGCATAGTATCCTGTAATGTATGTACCACATTTTCTTTATCTAGTCCACTGTTGATGGGCACCGAGATTGATTCTTTGTTATTATGAATTGTGCTGTCACGAGCATGAGTGCACGTCTTTTTGGTGGAATGATTTATTTTTCTTAGGGTATGTATATACCCAGTAATGAGATTGCTGGATCTAATGGCAGTTGTGTTTTACATTCTTCGAGAAATCTCCAAACTGCTTTCCACAGTGGCTGAACACCAACAGTGTATAAGCATTTAGTTTTCTCTGAAATCTCGCCAACATGTCATTTTTTTTGACTTTTTAGTAATAGCCATTCTGACTGGTGTAAGATAATATTGTGATTTTGATTTGCATTTCTCTAATGATTAGTGATGGTGATGTTGATCATTTTTTTAATGTATTTGTTGGCTGTATTTATGTCTTCTTTTGAGAAGTATCTGTTCATGTCCTTTGCTCATTTTTAATGGGATTATTTGTTTCTTGCTTGTTTAATTGTTTTTTAGATTCTGGATGTTAGACCTTTGTTAGATACATAGTTAGTGAATATTTTCTCCTATTCTGTAGATTATCTGTTTACTCTGTTCTTTCTTTTGCTCTTCTTTTGGTACATATTAAATAATAAAAATGTAAAATAATGACTTATTTAATAGATTTTGAATGTTACAATAGATTTATGTGATAGATAATTTGAAAAGAATGTTTTACTTAGCTTTGAGAAGTAGAAACACAACCTTTTTTTTTTGAGACAGAGTCTCGCTGAGCTGCCCAGGCTGGAGTGTAATGGTGCAATCTTGGCTCACTGCAATCTCCGCCTCCCAGGTTTAAGCGATTCTCCTGCCTCAGCCTCCCAAGTAGCTGGGATTACAGGCACCCACCGTCATGCCCAGGTAATTTTTTTCATTTTAGTAGAGACGGGGCTTCACAGTGTTGGCCAGGCTGGTCTCAGCCTCCTGACCTCAGGTGATCCGCCCGCCTCAGCCTCCCAAAGTGCTAGGATTACAGGCATGAGCTACCACACCCAGCCTACACAACTATTTTTCTTAAATTGTGTAGATAATTGTACCAGGTGCAGTGGCTCACCCCTATTTTCAGGCTGAGGTCGATCTCGAGTAACTGAAACAGCTGACAATGAAATCGTGGCTGTATTAGGCCATTCTTGCATTACAGTAAAGAAATACCTGAGACTGAGTGTAAAGAAAAGAGGTTCAATTGGCTCATGGCTCTGCAGGCTGTGTAGGAAGCATGGCACCAGGCATCTGCTCAGCTTCTGATCATACTCAGGAAGCTTGCAATCACTGTGGAACACAAAGAAGGTACTGGCACATCACATTACAAAAGCCAGGAGCTAAAGAGAGAGTGGGGTGGGGGAGGTGCCACACACTTTTAAACAACCAGATCTTGTGAAAACTCACTATTGCAAGGACAGCACCAAGGGGATGGTGTTAAGCCATTCACGAGAACTTCTCCATCCCCATGACCCAGTCACCTCCCATCAGGCTCCACCTCCGATACTGGGGAGTTCACCATGAGATTTGGGTGGGGACAAATATACAACAAACTCTATCAGTGGATAAAGGGGGGCTACTGTAAGAGTATCTTTTCTCTCAATGAATACTAAATCTCAGTAGCTGTAGGACTTTATAAAATACATTTATTTTTCATAGAAAAATTTATCCTTTGCAGACTGTTTAAAAGGAGAACCTACACTGAAAAGATGACATTGATTGCCTAAAATAATTGCTTTAATAACAAATTTTTATTGAGTTGTGTTCATAGAGCCTAGTCAGGTAGTCAAACTAGTTACGTAGTCAGATATGAGTTTGCAAAGTACTGTGAAATGGTCCTTTTCTGGAGGAAACTCACATACTGTTTGATAAAATTAGGGAATATAAATATTTCCTATCTGGTAAGTCAGTGTTAAAGATTAGACAAATTTAATGGAACTTAATTGAGCAAAAGGCGATTCTGGAACCAAGCAGCTCCTAGAATCAGAACAGTTCAGAAGAGCTCCAGAGTACAGCATTATCAGATAACATTTATGGTCAGAAAAAGGAAAGTGACATACAGCAAAGGGAAATGAGATACAGTAACAGCTGGTTTGGTTATAGCTCAGCCTTTGCCTTATCTGAACACAGTTTGAACAGTTGGCCACCTATGATTTGGCTGAAACTTGGCTGCTGTGATTGGCTGAGACTTAGCTACTTTTTATAAGAGTAGGTTACAGTCTGCTTACACATCAAGTTAGCTTTATAGTTCATTATGTAGGGAGAAACTTTGGGCCAACCTAAAATATGGATGGAGGCAGCCGTGGGCCAGACTTAATCCAGTTTGTCAGGATCATATATTACTGAGTGCCAAATTGTGTTCTGTTACAGATGATTGCTGTAGAAGTTCAAGTGGGGATAACTATAAGCTAAGATAATAAGAAAATTAGAAAAAGTAAAATCTGAGACATTCCTTGAAGATTTGTCAGGAGTTTTTGCCAGGTGCTCTGTAGTGAATATGTAATGTACTTTGCCAGCTTTTAATTGGCATTAGAGTTTTGTTTAGAGTGAGAGGTTTTTAAAAATATTTTCCATATATGTTATTGATTGCTTTTGGTTTGGTTCTGTTTTGCTACCTGGCATAATCAGAAAATAACTTAATTTGGGCTGGGCGTGATAGCTCACGCCTGTAATCCCAGCACTTTGGGAGGCCAAGACAGGCAAATCACCTGAGGTCAGGAGTTCGAGACCAGCATGACCAATATGGTAAAACCCTGTCTCTGCTAAAAATACAAAATTATTTTAGGTTGCAGTGAGCTGAGATCACGCCATTGCACTCCAGCCTGGACAACAAGAGGGAAACTTCATCTCAAAAAAAAAAAAAAGAAAGAAAGAAAAAAGAAAAGATTTAGAGTTTTTAGCAAGGAGACACACTTGCTACTGTCTTTTTGATGGAAGAATAGCAGTGCTTTATTGGAGAAGTCTTGTCTCTGTTCTTTAGTTCCAGTGTAGTTTTGGGAAGGGTGCAGTAGAATTACAAGATTGGGAGAAGGCAGACATTCACCTGACTTAGATCTGTGAGTCATACCTTATCATGGGTGAAATGGTACATGTCATTTGGCTCTTATATTTGGTGTTTTAAACTGGAGCACTATTATAGCTCATTTAATAGATAATCATAAATCAGTTTAGACTGCTGTTGGATTGGAGTTTGTGTGTGTGGAGACAAGGAATTTGGTTCTTTTAGGTATTTAGAATCCTTGGAACATTGTGTTCAAATATTTATCAGATTTTATTTTCAAATAATTCAGATTTATAGAAAGTTAAATATAATACACATAATTCCTATCGCAACCCTTGGGCTGCCAACTGGACTAGTCCTGGTACTAGTCTGTGGCCTGTTAGAAACCTGGCTGCACAGCAGGAGGTGAGCATGCGGGAGCAGGTGTTACTGCTTGGGCTCTGCCTCCTGTCAGATCAGCAACATTGGACTCTCATAGGAGTGCAAACCCTCTTGAGAACTTTGCACACTGAGGGATCTGAGTTACACACTCCTTAATGAGAACCTAAGGCCTGATGATCTGAAGTGGAACAGTTTCATCCTAAAATCATCCCGCCTGCCACCCTACCCATGGAAAAATTGTCTTCCATGAAACTAGTCCCCAGACATCTTAGCAAGATTAACCCATTGTTAACATTTTTTTGCTATTTACTTATTCATTCTTTGTCATATTTTTTTTCTGAATCTTTTGAGATTAAGTTGCATACATCATGTTTCTTTGCCATGTAATACTTCAATGTATAGTTCCTAAGAACAAGGACATTCTCTTGGATAACTACATTACAGTTACTAAATTAAGGAAATACACAATTATCTAATACACAGTCCACATTCAGATTTTACTAGTTTTCCCAATAATGTGTTTTTTTGTTGTTGTTGTTTTTTGTTTGTTTGTTTGTTTGTTTTTGGTGAGATGGGGTTTTGTTCTTGTTGTCTAGCCTGGTGCGATCTTGGATCATTGCAACCTCTGCCTCCCAAGTTCAAGTGATTCTCTGGCCTCAGCCCCCTGAGTAGCTGGAATTACAAGCCTGCCACCATGCCCGGCTCATTTTTGTATTTTTAGTAGAGATGGGGTTTTGCCATGTTGGCGAGGCTGGTCTCGAACTCCTGACCTCAGTTGATCCACCCGCCTTGGCCTCCCAAAGTGCTGGTATTACAGGTGTGAGCCCAATAATGTTCTTTAATGATTTTTTTTATTTTCCTGTCCCGAATCCAAACCATAATAATGTATTGCATTCAGTTGCCACATCTCTTTATTCTTCTTTAATCAGAAATATTTCTGAAGCCTTTCTTTGTTTTTAGTGACATTGACATTTTTGAAGATAGTGACAGACCATTAATTTGTAGAATCTCCCTCAATTTGAGCATATCAGATGTGTCCTCGGGAGAAAATTTAGGATATGTGGTTTTGGCAGGAATGTTACAACTGTCGTGTGTTTTTCAGTACATCACATTAGGAGTCACATGTCCACTTGTTCCCTTATAAGTGATACTTACTTAGATCTTTAGGTTAATGTGATACCTACTGGGTTCTGCTACTTAAGTTCATATTTTTCCTTCTGTAATCATAATTTGTGGGGAGATACTATTAGACTCAATATATACCAGTCCTCATCAAACTTTCATTCACAAAGAGCTTTAACATTCTTTGGTAACTTTGTCTGAATCAAGTTATTACTATGATGGTAATAATTCAGATATTTAATTGGGTTTAGATATTTAACCAGGTTTAGGTATTTAATTGCACCAGGTCAGTACTATAGTAGGAACTGCTTTGAGCTGTTGGATTCCTTAGCATTATAAAGGCTTTGTGTTGAACAAGAATGTCTCCTGAGACTTTTATACACTGTTTCAAGTTCTGTACTCTGTACCACATGAGATGAGCCTGCTTTTTTGTCTCTCTGTAACTGCCCTTCAAAATGTGTTCTTTTTTGTCTTTTCAGTAGGTTGCTTGCTTCAATTTCATATAGTCACCTCTTGTAAGAGATAGCTTTCCTGATTTTTTTTTTTTTTTTAAAGACGGAGCTCACTCTGTCGCGCAGACTAGAGGGCAGTGGCAGGATCTTGGCTCACTGCAACATCTGCCTCCCGGGTTCAAGCGATTCTCCTGCCTCTCAGCCTCCCGAGTAGCTGGGACTACAGGCGTGCGCCACCATGCCCGGCTAATTTTCTGTATTTTTAGTAGAGACAGGGTTTCACTGTGTTAGCCAGGATGGTCTCAGTCTCCTGACCTCATGATCCACCCACCTCAGCCTCCCAGAGCGCTAGGATTACAGGCATGAGCCACCGTGCCCGGTCAGCCTTTCTGAATTTATACCATCTTGTTGATTTTCTGATAACACTCATGCATCAATATCACACTTAACATAGGCCCTAGCTCTGCCACTTAACTAACTTTGTTATTGAACAAGTTCCCAGCATCTCCAAACCTGTTTTATTATCTGTAAAGAGTTGGTAATAGTAGCACCTGACTTTTAAGGATGGAATGAGGATTAAGTGTGCGTGTAAAACTCATTGGTGTCTATTACATCATAAACACCTATAAAATGTTAATTATTATTATACAGAAAGCATGCTTCTGTTTTGTAGCCCAAGATTACAGTTTATGTTTTAGCAGTTGTATTGTACTGCAAACTCATTTAAGCCTGTGGTGAAATCAGAAAGTTTTAATCAGTTCTGCTGAAGCGAAGTTAGACTCTTGGAGAAATATTCTAACTTGTAATGATAGAATACCTTTCATAAAACTCTTATGAGATTTTGAAATATTTTAAAAATATTTACAGTATAAGTCAATTCTGCAGAAACAGTTGAGCTATTTTGAATAAACCCTAAAACATCAAGTCGTCTCTTATAGCATAACAAATGTTAAATATCTCAGCATTAAATAGTTTTAAAATTAGTCTATGAAATTGGGAGTGTTTGGTTGCTATTTCTCATGGTGTTTTTGAATTACGTTGCTAATATAAACAGTACATTTACTATGTTCATGAAATCTTTAAGTTTTTTCTAAAATTTATGATGGAAATTGAGGCCAATATACATATTAGGCCAGTGTTTATATAGGGGAAAAGTAATTATCTCAGTATTCTAGGACATTTTAATTAAAGTGTACATATTTTGGCTGAAGTTTACTTATAGTTGTATTAAAAAGTGCAGGTGAGTAGGCAATGCATTGAAACATCTAAAACTAAAATCTCTCTCAGTATTAGCATATAGCAGATATACGAATATCTGGTACTATTATATATTAAAGTTTATATATAATAATGGTGTTAGATTTTTTTTTTTTAATGGTTGCCTAGGCTGGAGTGTAGTGGCACGATCTCAGCTCACTGCAGCCTCCACCTCCAGGTTCAAGCGATCCTCCTGCCTCAGTCCCCCTAGTAGCTGGGATTACAGGCTCACACCAGCATGCTTGGCTAATTTTTGTGTTTTTAGTAGGTTTCGCCATGTTGGTCAGGCTGGTCTCAAACTCCTGACCTCAGGTGATCAGCCCACTTCGGCTTCCCAAAGTGCTGGAATTACAGGCATGAGCCACTATGCCCAGCTGGTGTTAGATTATTATCTTAAAATTAGATTGGATAAGGAAATGAGAAGTAAAACTCTGAAGAATAATATGTGTCATTTTTTTTTTTTTGAGATGGAGTTTTGCTCTTGTTGCCCAGGATGGAGTGCAATGGCGCAATCTTGGCTCACCGCAACCTCCCCCTCCCAGGTTCAAGCGATTCTTTTGCCACAGCCTCCCGAGTAGCTGGGATTACAAGCATACACCACCATGCCTGGCTGATTTTGTATTTTTAGTAGCGATGGGGTTTCTCTATGTTGGCCAGGCTGGCCTTGAACTCCCAACCTCAGGTGATCTGGCTGCCTCGGCCTTCCAAAGTGCTGGGATTACAGGAGTGAGCCACCACACCTGGCATATGTCAGATTTTTAAATGGCACTTCATTTTTATCTAGGAAGATAAATTTAAAAAAAAAAAAAAATCTTTTGGCCCGCTGTGGTGGCTCATGCCTGTAATCCCAGCACTTTGGGAGGCCAAGGTAGGTGGATCACCTGAGGTCAGGAGTTCGAGACCAGCCCTGCCAACATAATGAAACCTTGTCTCTACTAAAAGTACAAAAATTAGCCAGGCGTAGTGGGTAGGTACCTATAGTGCCAGCTACTCCGGAGGCTGAGGCAGGAGAGTTGGTTGAACCCGGGAGGCAGAGGTTGCAGTGAGCCGAGATCGCGCCATTGCATTCCAGCCTGGGCAACAAGAATGAAATTCTGTCTCAAAGAAAAAAGAAATTTAAATCTTTTGAATTAAAATCTTTATTTCTGTAGTGCAGATTGTCATTTGACTCCCTGCATAATACATATTTGCTAATGGGAAGGAGAAATAAATATTTTTTATCTTTTAATTGTAGTTCTAATATACAGAACTTCTGTATTTTTGGCATTTTGAAAGTTCAGTTTAGGAGGATAAATTTGTTTTTTAAATGCGAATGAGGTTTTATTTTCTAGGCAAGACTTCTAATACTTGATTTAACCTGTAGCAATAATGGTACTGTAGAAATTTGAATCTGTCAAGTAATGTGCTATAAACCATAGAAAATGTCAGCAACATGGCTCCTCCTGCTGTCACAATAGGACTAAGGATCTCATTCTCCCTAATCAGGTGCTATTACATGGTTATACTTGGGACTAAAGGCACTCCACCAACTCTGTAAAAATGTTCTTTAGTTGGTAGCTGTTTAAATAAATTGGCTAGACTTAAGGAAAACAGAAAAATACCTACTTTTGCTTACTTTGGATAAATTGATTGTATAAAGTAATCCTTACTCACCTAGTTTGTGGCCAGGTATAGAAAATCTATGGGTTAGCTATATGCATATTGTTACATGAGTGTCAAATACCAATTGGAATGTTTTTATTTTTCAGTTTTTCTTTAACAACCCTTATTTGCCTAGCTATAATAGTGAAAGCGCTCCTTAAAATTTTAGTTGATTAAAATGTGCATAAATTTTGTATGTCTCAACTCTGTTTCATGTTAAATGTGTTACAGGAATGAATCTGAAGTCTGCTGCAGTAAAACACTGAAGGCTTTAAAATGTTTTCTTGCATAAAACTCAAAACTTTTAAGTAGCTGCTTATGAGGATAGGGAAGGCAGAAAGCTAATGTCTGTCTCAAGATACAGGACAGCTGTTTGCTCATCAACCTCAACTGTGTGAGTAGAGACTTAAGCCTGTAACCCTATGTAATTGGACATAGTAACTTAATTTTTTTTTTTTAATTTAAAATGCTTGAAGATAACACTAAGTCATCATGATGAGATATTTTTAGGGTGTATTTTTTTCTGGTGGGTAGAATACTGAGGGTGGAGTGGGTGGTAGATTTTCATTTATATAATATTTTGTGTAATAACATTTATAACTAATGTTATTAGTGCTCACTTATCTTTTTTCAGAATTATTCTAAGCATTGGAATCTGCATTACTAATTTTGTTATTGTGATGCAAAAGATTGTAATTCTTTAGATTACTGTTTGTTTTGCAGTTGATTTCAGCCATTTAAAGTTAATATTTTGACCAGACAAGCCTAAAAAAAAAATTACTTGGGACTATAATGTTTGATATTAATATAGAAAATTGCCTCGGGAAATAATTTAAATTATAATTTTAAAAGTTAACGTTTTAAAAAATAGCTTTATTTAATCAAAGCGTATACCAAAACACAAGCACCCTTGTTCCCTAAATGCAATTGAAAGTTTTTAAAATTTGGCAATTTTATTTGTTAAAGTACTTTGACTAACTGAAAACCCTGTCGAAGAAAAAAATTCTCCTTTTCCTTTCTCTAAGTTAGAACTTTAAGAATCCATCCAGGGTGGTGCTTGTTTTTTTTTTCTACCCTCCTCCCCCCACTTTTTCTTTATGGATTTAGGAGTGAGATTCTTAATTAGATGTTTTTTCTCTCTCTTTAGAAGAATGCATTGTTTGTACAGATGGAGTGATTAAATTATAGAGCATTGTACTGAGTAAAATGATGAGCATGTAGACAGAGACTTATAAAATCTTGTTAACTGTTCACTGAGGCATGGAGGAGAAGGAATGTTATGTGGTGTAGTTGCACTAAAATGAAATTACTTTCTCTTTCATAACACAAATGTGTTGACTGAAGAAAAATAAAAATGGAATCAGTGAATGAGAAAACATTTAGAAAACATGTAAAGAATACACATTGAATATGGATTTTTTTTTTTTTTTTTGAGACGGAGTCTCTCTCTGTCACCTAGGCTAGAGTGCAGTGGGCACAATCTCAGCTCACTGCAACCTCCGCCTCCCAGGTTCAAGTAATTCTCCTCTTTCAGCCTTCTGAGTAGCTGGGACTACTGGCATGTACCACCATGCCTGGCTAATTTTTTTGTATTTTTAGTAGAAGAGGGGTTTCACCATGTTGACCAGGCTGGTCTCAAACTCCTGACCTCAAATGATCCACCTGGCTTGGCCTCCCGCCTCCCAAAATGCTGGGATTACAGGTGTGAGCCACCATGCCTGGCCGAATATGGATATTCTTAATGAAAGTAGTCAAAGGATACATGGCAGAAATGGAGAGTTACATGTTGCTGCATTCAAAACTAGTGAAAAACCCAAAGGTTTCACTTTGCCCATTATTTTCTTTTCTATATTGGTCAATAAATATGTAGCACTGTGTATATCTACAGAGGTTATCTAGTTCCTATTCTTTCAGTAGTTCTAGAGAAGAAATATTTATAATCTTGTTTAATGATGACAAGCCTCACTTTAGTGCAGTGGATCTGTAATACAAAATTTAATTCTTAATTTACAGCCATTTGGCATTTCCCTTGTAAAGCAAAGTTTTAATTTGGTGTTGCTATTTTGTGTACAGTACTTCAGCACCCTTCCCTCCTCTTTTTTAATTAGTGTCAAAAATAAAGAAAATTCAAGGTGAGAGAAGCCTTTGGAACATACTAATGAAACTTTGATTTTTAAAATGAGATTAGGCAGAAAGAACACATAATAGGAAAGAGTTGCTTTTATCACTATAGAGGGTTTAGGGGGAAATTGTATGATAGTAAATTGGTCCCAAATTTCTTTTTATCTCTCTGAGATGATTCTCTGTGTTCTGTTCTGTATTACTTTTCTCTCAAGGGGCTAAAGTGCTTCAGAAGCTAATTAACTCTACTCAGATAGAACGTACATGTAGGAATATGTGAACACCATATATCAAACTCTTCTACTTTATTCCCTCTGCCTTGCTCTACCCTTTACCTTACCACAGTAGTATAGGCTTCCCGTTGATCCTGTACCCAATTCTGTCATTTAGTTTTGCTTAAATTTGTAAATGTATTTGAGCTTCTTTTATGGTTGTATAATACAGTATGATTAAAATGAAGTTCCTGGGCCATGTAAGGCCATGTAACATGGTTATGTACACAGGCTATAGAGTCTGGCTCCCTGAATCAGATCCTAGGTGTCCCTCCTAACATCTCTGTGATACTGAGCAAATTACTTAAACCTTCCTGGGCCTCAGTTGTGTATTCTGTAAAATAGATACAGTAACAGTTTACTACCTGATGGGATGTTGTGAGGTTGAGTGAATCATCAATGCTTGCAAATTTTATTATCATTACTAAACCCATTTGCTCTTTGAGAGGAGGAATACTAGGTAGCATATTATGAATGCTCGAAGTAGTAGATTTTAAGGCTTTAGGATTAAGAATTTGAACATTACAAAATAGGGTATTTTCAAATAAGGTATCATGAGAAACATCTCCAGAACAGTAGAATAGAAACCTTTACTCCCAGCTGGGTCACACCTGTAATCCAAGCACTTTGGGAGGCTGAGGCGGGCAGAACACGAAGTCAGGCGTTCAAGACCAGTTTGGCCAACATGGTGGAACCCCGTCTCCACTAAAGATACAAAAAATTAGCTGGGCATGGTGATGCATTCCTGTAATCCCAGCTGCTGGGAAGCTAAGGCAGGAGAATCACTTGAACCCAGGAGGTGGAGGTTGCAGTGAGCTGAGATCGTGCCATTGCACTCCAGGCTGGGCGATGGGGTGAGACTCCATCCCAAAAAAAAAAAAAAAATCTTTACTCCCCTGCCTTCCTGTTCTCAATCTGCTATATACGTTAGCCTTATTTCACATTCTCAGTAGCCACATGTGGCTGATAGCTGCTAGATTGGACAACACTATTCTGGTTAGTTGGTTTTACTAGGTAGTGTATTTGTATTAAACATGACATTTATTGATGACACAATTCTGTTTGTCTGGAACATGAAGGATTGGCTCTTGCATCAGATATAACTTCACAAATAAAGAGAAGAGGAAACAAAAAATATTTCTTTAAGAATCTTGGTGAAGATTAGGTATATTTTCTCTGGGTTTTATGTAAAGTGATTTTTAAACAATTTATAAAATTCATTATAGGGTAGTTATTTTTATTTTTTATTTTTATTTTTGAGATGAAGTTTCACTCTTGTTGCCGAGGCTGGAGTGCAGTGGCATGATTCTCCTGCCTCAGCCTCCCCAAGTAGCTGGGATTACAGGCATGCACCACCATGCCCAACTAATTTTGTATTTTTAGTAGAGATAGGGTTTTACCATGTTGGTCAGGTTGGTCTCGAACTCCTGATCTCAGGTGATCCACCTACCTTGGCCTCCCAAAGTGCTGGGATTAAAAGTGTGAGCCCCCATGCCCAGCCTGGTAGTTATTTTTAAATAAAGGTATTGACAGGTGAGTCAAGCAGTGTTGCAAGCATTGAAGTCTGTCAGTGACTACTTCTCGGATTAAAGTGAGCCTTCTGTTTATATGTGATATGGAAATAAAAATTAATTTTTACATTTAGGTGCCTGCAGAGTTTTTTCTAATGTAGAAGCACCTTTGAAGACTGGCAATGTTATGGGTGGTAGATTAATTTAGAGTCTTTCAGGAAGGACTAGGTTTCAGTTAGTGGTTTTATCGTGAGAGAAATTTATCTGTTTGAGATGATTCCACTAAAGGTTAAGTCTAGATTTCAGCACTGATAATCATTTTTACTTTGTGCTTAGAAATAGTGTAGGTGTTAGGGGAGATACCAAAGGATAGGAACAAAGTATTAATGTTGCGTTCTAAAAGAAATCACTGTTCACTGGATTCTAATCAGGGACCAGAACATAGGGAAACAGAAATGCATTTTAACTAAGGAAAGAAGAAAGGATTATTTTAAAAATCAATGGAAAATCATATGGAATTGAATTGCAAGTATGTAGCCTTGGTACTTTTTATGTATGTGCTAGTCTGTCTCTTCCCCACCCCAACCCATGACTTTAGATAGGTTCATTGGGTCAGTGTTCATCCAGTTCTAATTAGCTTGTCTAGAAGGTTTATCCATGGTACTAAAAGGGCAGCAAGAGCTGAGTTACAGTATACAGATTGTCTTAGGGAATGTTAGCAGGGAGGCAGTGAATGGCATGTGTGACTTCAGTTTCTTTAACTAGTTAGAAAGGAGCATGTGTGAGAATGTTATCTCCCTCATACAGATTTGGTGAGGACTAAGTCAGATAATCTGTATAAAGTGCTTGGTCCAGGGCCTAGTACCTAACAATGAGTTGATGTTTTCATTGAGTGCTTACTCTAATACATACCTAATTATATAGTTTTTCCTACCCGATTTTTTTAATTTAGGGAAAAAATTTGGAGAACTTAGTAGGATAAATTGGTGACTCGGGGATATTCACTCAGAACATCTCAATTCAGAGTGTGGTAACTGTCTAACTGAATTTTAACTCTCATAACTAGCTGCCTAGATATGCTCTAAAGTGTTCATGATACAGTATATCAGCCCTACCTCAGATTGGCTTACTATTGAACATTGTTGAATTTGCTCTTAATCAAGAACTTAGAATAGAGTGTCTGGGTATTTTTAGCCATTTGAACCCCTTTATCTTTTACAGAAATCTTTTACAGAAACCAGATATGTAAAAATACCAAAAACAAACTATTCTATTTGAAGCAGAGATTTGTAACCCATTCTGCCTTCTCAGTCTGCTTTCTCCCTACCCTTTTCTTCTGCCTGAGCAACCCTTGAAAAATCAAAAGCACACTAAGAAGGTGTGCAGTTCTATAAAGGATTGCCTAGATGATAAGCCTGAATGAAAAGTTCATCATTATTAGTATTTTTTTAAGAGACAGAGTCTTGCTCTGACACTCATGCAGGGGTGCAGTGGTGCAATCTCAGCTCACTGCAGTCTCAATTTCTTAAGCTCAAGCGATACTCCCACCTTAGCCTCCTGAGTAGCTCGGACCACAGGTGTGCACCACCACACCCAGATAATTTTTAAATTTTTTTTAGAGATGAGGATCTCACTGTGTTGCCCAGGCTAGTCTTGAACTCCTCACCTCAAGCAGTCCTCTTGCCTTGGCCTCCCAGAATGTTGGGATTACACATGTGAGCCACTGCCCTGGCCAGATTTTATTTTTATCTTTGGCTCCACGAAGACTGCCTATTAACTGAAGTTAGCCATGAGACTACTGATTTATTAAAGAAAAACCCAGAAACTTATATTTTACTTTACAATTATTATTGCCCATGTCATGTTGTGTTTTACTTGTAAATAAACTATAGATGAAATGCTCTTATATTATTTGGGGCAAGATTTCATTGTACTTTTCTGGAGCCATTGATTTTGTTTTTCCTAAGTAGTCATATTCTTTGCATTAGCTACCTGAAAGAATAGTCAAATGAATGGCTTCTAATTAGCAAATAGGCCCTTATGGACATGCATTTTATTTGTTGACAGTATTTCTAACTTTTTTTTTTAACCATTTTTCCTTGGATTGACTATTTTTCCTTGCTTTTAATGTTATCATACAGCATGCATTTTAAAAATCACCTTGAATTCTTTTCAGATCAATTTAAAGTATGTAAAAAACAGTAGTATTTCGTGAACAGCACTTGTGAAGCTTCCCTTTTCATTCTAAGGTGGTAGGATTCCCTGTTGCCTATGGGTTTAAGTTCAGACTCCTTAGCATGGATACACAGCTTTTGTGATGTGGCCTTATTCTGTGTCTAAGATCATTTCCCATTGTCCTGTATTCTAGGGACACAGAAGTCTCCCCTGCTAGACCACATACTTGCTTTTATCCCTGCTTTACAATTACAAATACTGAGCATAAGCCCATGGTAAATTTCTGTTGCCAGTTATCCAGAATAATTGATACATCGTTTTACAAACTTTTGAGGGGAGGATATTAGAAACTATTCCATCACACTTTTAATAAAAAAGCAGTGTCATCTCAGGTGGAAGTGAGGCCTACTGACAGATCTCCTAACAGGTGATTACTGTCTCTGTGGCAAGGAGGACTTTTATGAACCTTCCCTTTGTTGAGCTGTGGGTAAATAAGGAGCCTTGGATTTATGACTGCAGCTACTATTAATACCTGACAGTTTGCAGCTTTCTCTCTCATGATGAACTGTAATAGGTGACTTAAATAAGCTACCCAATTCTGAACTGAGCTTTATATTGCAACTTATGGGTTAAAAAAATATTTTCACAAGCATTGTCCCATTGGACCCCTCAAAATCCTATGAGTTAGAAAGGACAGGCATCATAATACTATCTTAGATAAAGTACTTTAGGGCCAACCATTTATCTAAGTAGGAAGTGGCAGAATCACAACCAACTTGAAGATGAGTCCGTTCTTTTTTCTTTTTACTACACATCTATTTGTCCCAGTAGATATAGCTGTTGTTTTGCAGTGATTTATAGTAATACTTCCATTCATGATGCATTTCTTAGTCATCCCCACAAGGTGTGTTACATTTTAAGGGAAAGAAAATCAGTTTCTGAAATACCTCGCAATCATTTCTGGCATCCATTTTTGTATACTCTATGAAATGAGAGTGGTATATTCTAAAACTTTGTGCTTTTGGTGCTTCTTAGCATTTTGTGGTTTCGTGGCTAATGAAGTTGTAATTTCGGAGTTAGATGTGATGTTTGTGCAGATTCATGAAAATCAGACTTTAATATTTCTGTTCATATACCTACATTGATCCTTGAGAGCAGAACTGTGTGTCCTAAATGTCTTTTATATTACTTAATAGTTAGCGGAGTGTTAGGTATGACCAGTAAATTTATCAAGATATGCTTGAACAAAGAGCTATAACAAAAGAAAGTAAAACTGGCTTACAATCACAGAATTTTGCTGTGCCTTTCCTGATAATATTTCTAACCAAAATAGTTGTGAAGTGATTTATTCATCCAGCATGTATCTGAGTACCTCCTCTGTGCCTGGCATTAATCTAGCGCAGGAATTGGCCAACTGTGGCCCACTCACCAGACCCTTTCCAGTCGCCCCTTATCATAAATGAAAGTTTTACCGAAACACAGCCATGCCTGTTTGTTTACTTTTTTACTATTAAGGTGGAATTGAGTAGTTGTGACAGACTGTATGGCCCACAAAGCCTAAAATATTTACTATCTGGTACTCGAGAGAAAAAATTGGCCAGTCCTAATCTAGAGTACTGGGAATATAACTGAAAAAACTAAATCGTTTTTCTGTGTGTTAAATTTGTTTTTTGCTCTCATGTCATAGGCTCTTTGTTCTTAGAAACTTATTATTTGCTTGTTATTCACATTTTAATTCATGTTGAAGGACAATGTTGATTATTAATAGTAACTGTCAGTTGTTTTCCTCCGAATTTGTGTATCTTTTTCCTCAGTAGCCCTTTTCCCTGAAATGGGAGACTGATTAAGAGCTATGTGCCCAAAATCTCTTCAATAAGATTTAATAAAAATAATTTGTTTTATTTTCTCTTTTGGAGTCTCCCTCTGTCACCCAGGCTGGAGTACAGTGGTGTGATCTGGGCTCACTGCAACCTCTGCCTCCTGGGTTCAAGCACTTCTCCTGCCTCAGCCTCCTGAGTAGCTGAGATTACAGGCATGTGCCACCATGCCTGGCTAATTTTTGTATTTTTGGTAGAGACAGGGTTTCACTGTGTTGACTAGGCTGGTCTCGAACTCCTGACCTCGATCTGCCTGCCTTGGCCTCCCAAAGTGCTGGGATTACAGGTGTGAGCCACAGCACCCACAGGCGTCTTTGTTTAGTGCACATATTATAGTCATAGGTAGCAGACCTTGCTGACAGACATAGATCTCTTCTTAAACAGCAAATTCAATTTCTTTAAACGGAGCCTTTCTAGTTTTTTGCCTTGTGATAAAGCCTTGGCTGCTAGTGGTGGTGTGCAGGTAAGGTGGCAGGGCAGTTTCATTGATACATTCAATCAATATTGAACGCCCACTATTTACCAAGCATTAGTCAAAGCATCAGTGAGCAAAATTGACAAAATCCCTGCCCTTATGGAGGTAACATTTTAGCATAGGCAAGACACAATATAAAAGTAAGATTAGGATAAGGACACTGAAGAAAAATAAAACTGGACTTGTTGCTGGGGACAATTTTAAATAGGGTGGCAAGGGAAAAAGGTAACATTTGAACAGAGACCTGAAGGAGGTGAACGACCTAGGTATAAGGATTTCTGGAAAGTAGAAGGAATAGCAGGTGCAAAGAGCTCAGACAGGAAGATACCTGTCATACCCGGCAGTGTGTATGGTAGGAAGAGGAGTGAAAGAGAGAAGTCATGTAATGGGGGACCAGATCATGAAGAGCCTTTAAGTCATGGTAAAGAATTTGGCTTCTAATGCTTTTTAAGTTGGGAAGCCACTGGAGGATTTTGAGTAAGCAAGCAGTGTGATTGGTTTAGATTTTAACGGGATCACTGGCTGCTGTGTTGAAAATGAACTGTACGGGGGCAAGAAGCAGGGAGGCGTATGTACTAGAGACTGTGTTATCAATTGCTGCGTAAGAAATTAACCCAAAATTCATTGGCTTAAACAACAAATATTTATTATCTCATGCAGTTTCTGTTGGGAATATAGAAGTGCCTCAGCTGTATGGTTTGGGCTCAGGGTGTTTCACAGGGTTGCAGTTCACATGTCAGCCAAGGCTGCAGTCATCCAAAGACTTGATCAGGGCTAGAGAAGATCAGCTTCCTGGTTCACTCATATAGCTATTGGCCAGAGACCTCAGCTACTCATCACATGAGCCTTTCTTTATGACATTGCTGTCAGCTTCTCCAGAGTGAGTTACCAAGAGAGAAAGCAAAGCAGAAAAAACAGTGTCTCTTACGACCTAGACTTGGAAGGCATGCCATTACTTCCATGGTATTTTGTTGATCTCCCAGACCAACAGTGATACAATGTGGGAAGGAACTGCATGAGGCCTGACTACCAGGAAGCTCAGGGAATTGGGGCAGGCCACCCTGGAGGCTGGCAGCAAACAGAATGAGATTGAAAAATAAGACACACCATATATAGTAGATTTTAAACAAATACCTAGGAATATCTAAGAGAGATGCAAGACCTCGCCACAGAACACTATAAAACAGTATTACGAACCTAAAGGAGAACTAAATAAACTGAGAGATATAGAGTAGTATTGGCACGTCTGTAGATTCAACACAATTCCAATCAAAACCCCCTCCCCTCCCCTCCCCTTGGCCTCCCAAAGTGCAAAGATTACAGGGATGAGCGATGGAGCCAGACCGGGAATACTGTATTTTCAGTCTGAGGTTGGTGGAGTCACAGGCGGTCACCTAAGGTGGGAATGCCAATAAGAAGTTTTCTAGAATCTATCTTCAGTTGCAAATAATACAGTGGCCTCTTGGTGAGGTTTATCATTCCAGTATAAATTTATAGCAATACAGGATAACTATATAGTAATATATTGCTATAAGGAAATTTTTCTCATAAGTTTCTTATAAAATTTTCTTATAAGTGGGAAGGGCTCATCTTACCACCCTGTGCTACAGTACTAGTTCAGAGTTCAACATGCATTCTTACTTAACTAGACGTGTATGTTTTTTCTTCTCTTGAAATTAATAGTGAAGATCCGAAATTGAAAAGGCCAAAGATTGCTTATAAGATCAGTCAGGTAGCTAAAATTGAAGGTGGTCTTGAATTGGGGAGTGCAGGCTCTGCCTAATAGGGCCTTAGCTGATGAGTTTTAATTTTGGGAACATCAGTCCAGTATTGTCAGATCTTCCTATTTTTCGACAGAACAAATCTGGAAAAAAACTGCTATACAGGCTAGGCGTGTTGACACACCTGTAATTCCAGCACTTTGGGAGGCTGAGGCAGGTGGATCACCTGATGTCAGGGGTTCGAGACCACCCTGGCCAACTTGGTGAAACCCTGTCTCTACTAAAAATACAAAACTTAGCTGGGCATGGTGGCACATGCCTGTATTCCCAGCTACATGGGAGGCTGAGGCAGGAGAATCACTTGAACCTGGGAGGCAGAAATTGCAGTGAGTCAAGATTATGCACTTCATCCTAGGAAACAAGAACGAAACTCTGTCTCAAAAACAAGCAAGCAAAAAAACCAAAACAAAAAAACTGCTATGCAGAGAAACTACAAAGCAGTCTGTACAGTAGTCCAAAATCTCTACGTTTATCAGAGTGAATAGCATTCATCCCAAGTGTTTTATATCAAATTATACTTTCTGATCTGTTGGCTTTATGATCGTTCCTATTTTTTTTTTTTTTAATTGAGACAGAGTCTCACCCTGTCACCCAAGCTGGAGTGTAGTGGTGCATTCTCAGCTCATTGCAACCTCTGCCTCTAGGGTTCAAGCAATTTCCCTGCCTCAGTCTCCCAAGTAGCTGGGATTACAGACATGTGCCACCACGCCTGGCTAATTTTTGTATTTTTAGTAGAGGTGGGGTTCCACCATGTTGGTCAGGCTGGTCTCAAACTCTTGACCTTGTGATCTGCCCACCTTGGCCTTCCAAAGTGCTGGGATCACAGGCATGAGCCACTATGCCCTGCCGGCTTTTCTTTCTTTCTGTTGTTTTTTTTTTTTTTCAGATGGAGTCTTGCTCTGTTGTCAGGCTAGAGTGCAGTGGTGGGATCTCGACTCACTGCAACCTCCACCTCCTGAATAGTTGGGACTGCAGGCACACGCCATCATGCCTGGCTAATTTTTTTTTTTTTTTTGAGACAGAATCTTGCTCTGTTGCCAGACTGGAGTGCAGTGGCACGATCTCGGCCCACTGCAACCTCCACCTCCCGGGTTCAAGTGATTCTCCTGCCTCAGCCTCTGCAGTAGCTGGGACTACAGGTGCACGCCACCACGCCTTTAATTTTTGTATTTTTAGTAGTGATGGGGTTTCACCATGTTGGGCAGGATACTCTCTTATCTCTTGACCTCATGATCTGCCCACCTCAGCCTCCCAAAGTGCTGAGATTATAGGTGTGAGCCACCACGCCTGGCCAGATTTTTGTATATTTTTAGTAGAAACGGAATTTCACCATGTTGGCCAGGATGGCCTGGATCTCTTGACCTCGTGATCCGCCTGCCTTGGCCTCCTAAAGTGCTGGGATTACAGGCATGAGCCATGGTGCCCGGGGACAGATTTTTTATCATTGATGCAAAAAGTTTCCTGCTACCGCTTACCATCCTCATGTCTGTTTATTACCCATATGATAGTTGGAGATACAAAGGCTCAGAACTCTTGGAATTACTGCATGCAGCCAGGAAACACTAATCTCAGGCACCTATGCCAAGTTAGGTAATTCCTCTTTTGATCAATTAATTAAAAAAATATAGTGTACCATAAATCCTATTTTGCTGTCTTCTGGGATCCATTTGATACAATTGCAAAGAGAGTTCACCTATTCTTAGTTTTTAGTTTTCCAGTGATTAAAAATACGCAGAGTGGCAGGAGTTTATCTTACCACTTTGTGTTGCTCTACTAGTTGGAAGTTTAATATGCATTCCTATTTAACTAGACATATTATGTGTATTTTTTTCTTCTCTTTAAATTGTTAGTGAAGATCCCAAATTGAAAAGGCCAATTTCAATTTGATCTTATAAGACTGCTTGTAAGATCAGTCAGATAACTAAAATTGAAGGTGGTCTTGAGTTGGAGAGTACACGCTCTGCCTAATAGGGCACTAGGTTTTAATTTGGGGAACATGAGTCCAGTATTGGAGGATCTTCCTATTTTCAACAGAAGAAATCTGGAATTATGTGATACCCCCAAGTTTTGAATGCTGACAAGTAATTTTTTTTAAAGTAATAGTTACTGGCCAATCAGATATGGCTATGGGTCAGATTTAACTCAAGTTTGCTAGTTCAATTTCTGGACAAATTCATCATTATAAATTATATTTTCTCCCTATTTCTTTGGAAAGGAGGGAGAAAAAAATGAAAAAAGTATGCATTTTATAACTGGGCTATTGGTCATTCTTGCTGAATAACTATTTCATTATATAAATTATTAATATTGCACTATGCCCTCTTAGGGAGTTGAAACCAGGGAAATTTAGGAACATTTCCAAGCTTTTACAGGTAATGAAATGGCAAAGCTGGGATTCTAGCTGCTGCCAAACTGACTCCAAGCCCATTCTGTTTTCATACACCATACTTTCTAGGGAAATTAGTCTGCTCAGGTTAAATTATGTAGAGCATGAATGCTAGGTTGAGTACTCCTTTCTGGGACAATTATTCGAAACAGAAGTAATTGATGAGAACTGGGAGTTTTAGGAGAATTTTAATAAATGGATTAGGAGGAGGGGTAGTAAACTGTTAAAAATAACCCAGGTATGAAGCAGTGAGAACCACAGTTGGGATGGAAAGTAAAACATTATGAGACATTTCAAAATAAAAATTATTGGAACACAGCGACTTATCTTTAGGGAAGGAAGCACAGGAAACTAGGTTTAATTGACAGGTATGTGCTGTTATAATTGAGTTTATGTTGCATTCATTGCTATTCTTTTGTCAGAATTTTAATAATTGATCATGAATTCTCTTTACAGTCTTAAAGCATTTAATCTTGAATTTTTTATCCTACTAAGAACTTCTTAGGTAAAAAGACATAAAGGAAAAACATTTTTTTCAAGAGCATGGTTATAGCTAATTAAAAGCTGCATAATATGTTAAGATTGAATAAATGAATGGAATTTAAAATGTATACTTAAAGGAAAGTAATAAGAATTAATGAATGCTCAGAAAATTAAAGGTTTTCAGGGATATGGTGGACTTTGATAGTTCTCGCTCTCTTTTTCTTTCTTTTTTTCTTTTCTTTTTTTTTTTTTTTTTTGATAAATCAAAAGACACTGACTTAGCAGCTTACCAGATAGGGGAACTTGGGCCAGTTACCAAGTCTTTTTGGGTATCTTTTTTTTGTTTGTTTTAAATAGGGATCAACAGCACCAATATCATAGGGTTCTTTAGAGGATTAAATGAAATATAAATAATAAAAACAGTTCCTGGCATATAGTAAACTCTGAATAACTGTGTTATCTGGGATATTAGAGGGAATAATAGGTTAGGGATTTGACTATGAATGTCATGAAGAGTCAGAAGTCACATTTTATGAATTCTCTCCAACTCATTGACTTTTATTTATTATACCATGCTAATCATTTGAAAAATATCTGATATTTACCAGAAAATTAAATAAAAATTTATTATACCATGCTAATCATTTTTAAAATCTCTGTCTCTTTGGATTTGTGGTTTTATAATTCCACAATGCAGCAGTTAAGGAATTGTTCTGCCCTCTCTCCTCTTACCCCTTTTCCTCCCTGATCATTTGAATGCCAGACTGATTGCCTCAAAAAGGTATAGTAGCAAAGGGAGGGAGGCAGGACTTCCAGTTTCTTTGTAGCTACTCCATTTATGCCATTATACATTCAGATGAACTAACCCTTTTATGGTTTTTGGTCTTTTTTAGTCTTTCTGACTCTTCATGTAAAGGTACATTTTATGGCCTAACGATTAATAAATAAGGTTGATTTTTTTTTTTTTTTTAAAGAAATGTGTGAGAAATCCATTGTGTCTCTTGAGTTACGAAAATCATTGTTAATTTGATGCCGTGCGGGCAGTTTGGCTTGGGAAAATTGGTACGGTGTTACATGTTTTCAAAGTTTAATCTTACTGTTTTGAAGTAATTGTGATGAAAAGCTTAGTGGTCATACTGTACTTTCATCTATGACTTTTGAGGTTTTATAGAAATAGGATATTTATCTCTTTTACTATTTGATTGCCAGCCATATATTTATCAGTATCATTGGGAAAGTTACTTTAATTCCTGTCTTACACTTTAATGTTGTTAATCGGTGGTGTAGCATAGTTGGTGGTTTAGACCTGAGTTCCTCAGTTTTTTTTCTCTATTTCTTCCCCAAGGGGCCTTTTTAGATTTTTTTTTTTTCTAAGGTGGCCCCCACCTCCCGAAAATTTTAACTCCAGAGAGGTACTGCAGGTCTGTTTATGTATTTTATGTATATCTGTGTTTTATACAAGAGTGAGTTTTTCTGCCCCTTTCCTCCAGAAATCAATGTTCCCCCTTGAGGGGCAAACTGTCTATATTGAGAGTGCACATTTTGTAAGCAGTGGATTCTCAAAATTTTGGTGTAAATTCCCCAAAAGGCTTTTGTGTATGAGAGTTGTATCTAGTGAAATTCATCATGTTAAAAATTAAAGCTGAGAAAATTGTGTAAACACTAGTTTATTTTAAAATATTTTATGGAAAGTAACCACTTTCCACTCCCCTGTATTTTTTAATGAGAAGAGTGGCATTGTTAACACATTTTTGCAGATTTTTTAAAAGTCTGCCTTAATAGCAAGATTCTAGTAGTTGCTTTGGCATTCAGTCTGTTACAGTTTTATAAAGAAAATCTGGGCTCATATGTATTTGGAAAGAGTATTTTAATAACATTTTCAGATAATAGAGGTTCTTTGATATTACACCAAAACTTGACAGTTGATGGTTTCTTAAAGTATAATTGCCATGTGAAATTGAAACTACAAAACAAGCTTGTTCAACCTGTGGCCAAACACAAATTGATAAACTCAAAACATTGTTTTTTTGTTTTTGTTTTAGCTCATCGGCTGTTGTTAGTATTAGTGTATTTTATATGTGGCCTAAGACAGTTCTTCTTCCGGTGTGGCTCAGGGAAGCCAAAAGATTGGACACCTCTGATAGAAAAATTTTTGTCCTGTTACATTAAAATTAATTGGCCTTTGACTTTGAATGTATCTTTTGTTCATGAGTAATTTCTTACTATTTCTTACTAAGCAACCAACATTGGTTACTTAGAAAAAACTGATTCACTCTTTTATGATGATATTTCAAATATTGATATAGTATCAACTAATCACATTTCATTAATATCACCATGAGTCTTATCAGAAACTGAGAATATTGGAAATGCTTGTCAAGGTTTTTTTTCACTTGACTGTTGTCTTTGATAACAAACACTATTAGATGTTTGAAATGATAGGTGCACTTTGTTCATTTTCAGAATGTCTACTGAATACTCAGGTCTTAATAACCAGTTTATTAGTCATTCTTTCAGATAAAAAACATGTTCCATTAAAAAGGCAATTCAGTCAGCTCACAACTCAAAACAATTGTACAGTGCTTTTTCTTTCCGTCGTCATACTTCTTTACTCAACAGGAGTGTTTCGTGCATGCTTCCCAGTTTGTCATGCAAAATGTTAACAAGATGTGTATTCAGGGTTGAGATTTAACAAAATTAATAATTTTTACTGTGAGAGCGTGGTGATGAAGAATATGACTACTAGTGCATTTGGGTGCCATTGCTTTGATTTGGCTCCTTGATAAGGCTTCAGCTCTTTTTTATTTCCCACAGCGGCTTCAGCAGCATTTGTGCTCATGTCCCTATGGTGAAAAAGGCAAATAACTCACTAATAGTATTCTGAAAACAATTTTGACCTCTATAGGGGTACATGAACCATACTTTGAGAATCATTGATGTGTTAATAAGTGTTGGAGCTGGAGTTCAATCCAGGTATTGAATTGAATATACGTTTCATATACATACATACATATATATATATATATACACACACATACATACATATATACACACATATATATACACATATATATATCCCAGCCCCATCACTTATTAATTAGCTACATGACCTTGAACAGTTACCCTGATACCAAAACCAGATAAACATAAAAGAACACTGCAGATTGGTATTCTTCACAAAATAGGCAAAAAAGGGGAAAAAAACCCCAAAAATATTTGACATTAGCTTTTCTATACTGTCATTGTTATTTTTTATTTTGGAGTGTGTGTGTTTGTGTGTGTGTGCGCGTGTTTACACATACTTTTAACAGGGCTGTAGAGGAGAGAGGGTTCTGAAGTAGCATTTATTAAAATGGAATAAGAAAGATGTTTGCCAAAATTCCAAATTGTATTCATAGGCTAAAGTTCTAAATATCCTCAACAGTTTTAGGACTTTTTTTTTTTAAACGGCAAATGCTAAGCTTGCTGCGTTGTTTTATAGTTCAGTCAAGTGCATTATTGCTGTTGGTTTCGAAAGGTTTTGAAATATGTATAAATCTTCACTACCCCTCAACAGTTTTCAGATAATATAGGGGAAGAGAAATGTAGTTGGTAACAGTAAACTGAATGCTTTCTTTGGGTGTTTACCAGTTCAAGGAAATTCAGTGGTAAAACATTTTCCTTCTTTGGTTAGTCTCATTGTTCATGATCTTTGAAAATAGACTCATCTGTAATGAGTCTGTTTATATATACACCCATTTCGGAGTAACCTTCACTTAGGAGATTGTTGTTTTTTAATAAGAAAGAGGGCCCGTTAGTACCTTCTGTCATGTTATCCATGCCAAAGAACCAGTTGCTTTTTGGGAGAAATGGCACATGGGGTTCTCCATCTGCTGTAATTGATTACTGCTTTCATGTGCTTCCCAAACAGTTCCTTCAGTCCCAGTGTCACTTGCCTGTCTCACTAATGCTTCTGTCCTGTTAGTTTTAATATTTGTTTTTTTAGTTTTAACTACTTAAAAAAATAAAAATTTCCACCAATTAGGCAAGTAATATCTTCATTTTAGAGAATTTTAAAAGTTAAGGTACAAATCAGGGAAAAGCACTAGCTTCATCATCCTGGGGTATGTTCATTACTGTCCTTTTTGATGATTAATGAGTGCTCCTTTTTTCCTAATTGGCAACATATTGTATACACATTTCATATTGTGCCTTTTCATTTATTATCAGTATTTCCCTCCATCAAAAAGTATTCTAAAACATTTTTAATGACTGAATAACTTGTCATTAATATGTATCATGCTTTAAAAAAAGAACTATATACATTCTCCTAATGTTGTTTTCAGTTTATCAAAATTATAAATATGCTGTGAAGCACATCTCTTATATTTTATTTTATTTTTTTCTGATTATACTCTGGTCATTCTGTTGAAGACCCTTAAGGAAGAATGACTGGTTCAGATAGCAGTATTTGTTTTTTACAAGGTTCTTGAAGTGAATTGCTAACTTGCTTTCCAAAAAGATTGAACCAATTTATTATCATTTTCTAAGCGTTCAGCTCGGTTCTCCATTATCTTCACCAGAACTGATACTATGTTAAATGCTTTTAAAACAGAATAAATAGTGCACATTAGCACATGAACTTCCAGCAAAGGTTTAAATGCTTAGAAATTAAATAGTATAACATACATCAAAGCTTACAGTGTATATTTCTAATTACTAGGAGAGTCCCAACTGAACTAGACTTAATGAGTTGTCCTTAACCTTCTGAGGGTATAGTCTTCAAAACAGATTTCTTTCTCTAGGAGTTCTTTATACTTTCTGAGCCTGTACAGACCTGCTTATGTAGAGTGGGTTGGAGATAAAAGTTCAGTGTGTGTTCTTTGGTTTTTATATTTTTCTCTCCTTTAGCCCTATGTCTTGGGACGGTTATGTAGAGTAGTTTAGTATATGTGGATTTTTTTCTTTATCACATAAAGCAGATTTGGATAATATGTGATTGGAAGTTATGTGTCTGAGTTCTTTGCTAATTCTATATAAATTTCAGGTGTGCAACGGAGGAACCATGGCTCAAGAAACTAATCACAGCCAAGTGCCTATGCTTTGTTCCACTGGCTGCGGATTTTATGGAAACCCTCGTACAAATGGCATGTGTTCAGTATGCTATAAAGAACATCTTCAAAGACAGAATAGTAGTAATGGTAGAATAAGCCCACCTGGTAAGTAATTCTGGTAAAACTCATCTGTATTCAAAATTGAAGTACAAGTGGATAGTTCAGTATACCCAATACCCTTTTCTGCTCTCACATTGTACTTATATTACCATATTCATATCAGTAAAATTTCTCATTACACATTGTGATTATCAGTAGTGAGGAGTTAAGAATGAGTATTGTCACTCATTGAAAATACTGTAAATTCATATCATAATCTTATTTGCTGTGGCTGTGCAACTCTATTACCTTATTAAAATAGAGGGGACATCTCAAGTATATATAACTGTCTTGGAAAGTAAGATAAGGGAGTGATGAAAGAACTTTTGTTCTTTTATCTGCTGGGACTTTTACAGCTTAAGTATTTGAAGGAAAGAGTGGGTTATTGATAACTCCACCTCAGTGGACTTTAGAGGAAGCTTTTCTCCATTAGGATGGAGGGGTATAGTGGATTAACTCATAGTAAGGAATGTTCAACCCCAGTTCACTAGGGTTTTTTATGCCTTTTTGTGTCAAAGGATATTCTTGGAATTGAGGTGGTCTTTTGTTTCAGTAGTTGTGTAAGAAGGATCATGAGAATTCTGAGTATAAGCTTTGCAAAAGGAAAGGGTTTAATGTATTCATTTAGGATAGTTCTCATGTGGGATAATGCCTGCATGTATAGATTTTTGTTGTTAATGAAAGTGCAGGCTGTTACTTAGTTCATTTAATACTGTGTATGAGATCTTATCTGTTTCTGTTCAAGCCAAAACCTACAACCATTTAACCAAAACTCCGGATTGTCTTAAGGCTAAGATCAAATGAGTATAAATTGTTTTAAATTAAATCATCATCTACATTTATAACCTGATGTGCCTGAGTGTAGATTTTAATTCTGAACCTATATTCTTCATTGCTATATCATCTTATTTAAATATCTCATTTGTGCTCTAGGACTTGGATGATGTTTTTGAATCGAAGAATTTGGGCTTGGATGATAGTCCTAAGAAGTAGGAGTTTAGTTTATTAATTTATACAATTTCTGTATGGTTTAAAATTAACATATTTTTAATTGGCAAACCATTGAAAATTTTTTAGCTAAAATAATGAACTAGCATATTACATATTAAAACAAAATCTCTATACTGTATTCTGTGGAAAATGGATCTTGTTTTGTTTTTTTTTTTAGATAAGGTCTTAGCATATAGAATCACTAATATGGAATGTGATACTGTTACAGCAACCTCTGTCAATAGTCTGTCTGAATCTTTACCAGTTCAATGCACAGATGGCAGTGTCCCAGAAGTCCAGTCATCATTAGACTCTACATCTTCATCTATGCAGCCAAGGTAAGATGTAGTCTCGAATTGTAATGGGAATGTTAGTGAATACTAAAGAGTACCTTCTGTTTTTGATTAACTCTAATAAGGAAAACTAAGTAAAGCTACTTTAGATTAACTGGCCTAAAATTTTATCTGTCTGATTATAACTAGTTAGAGAAAGTGATTTCTTGCTTTTACATTGGGGGATTGGGGGTTATCGTTTAAGTCTTAGATTTATTTTCAGGCGTCTTTTTCTTTCTTCTTTCTCATAATATATCCTGACCTACTCCTGAAGTCCTTTGGAAGCATGTTAAGTGAAACATTAGGTCTTACTCTGCAAGTATTACTACCTTGCATTTAAAAAATACAGTCTTGTCACATACTTTCTTTAATATCATGATGTAGTACTCATATTTGTTTGTATTGTAATATGTATATATATATATGTTTTTAAACTCTGAAGTCACATCATTTAGAAGCCTGCATACAGCAATATTTATTTGGTTTTTATTCTGTTGTTAGGAACCAGTATATTAAATTCCTACACTGTGGTTTCTTTTTTCCAGTTCATGATAGGAGATGTCCAGTTTTGCTATGCCAGAATGTCATTTACAGCTTTGCCTTAGGTTTCTTTAAGCATGTCTTTATCATGCTAGTTTTCATTTAGTGAATTCATGTGGTACTTGAAATGCTTAAAGGACATATACACTACTGCTTTGTTTCCAAGACAGGAAGATTCTGGTCCAAATTGGTCTCTAGTTTTAAAGCTCTATGATTATGTTTAAGTTATTTAAAAAAGTATCTCTGTATTCTTGTCTTAATGATATACTTAGATATGTTGAACTCTTACTTTGTCATATTAGTTAATATTCATGTGTGGAGATCACCTTTTAAGATGAAATATTTTGCTTTTCTAGCCCTGTATCAAATCAGTCACTTTTATCAGAGTCTGTAGCTTCTTCTCAGTTGGACAGTACATCTGTGGACAAAGCAGTACCTGAAACAGAAGATCTGCAGGGTTTGTATATGAACTAGCATGTATTTTGTTATTTGAGTATTTTGGCCAGACACTATCCTAGGTGCATATATAAAATATTGCCAGCTTAAAATACATATTTTTCTAATGAACACAATACTTTATATCCTTAAGTATTTGATTAACATGTTGGGGAGCCATTTCACACTTACATATAATTTTATCAGCCATAAACATTGCAAATTCAAAACTTGTTTAGTTTGAAAAATACAATTAAATGAATGTATGGGCAGTATTATACTATTCTCTTTTATTATTTTGGCTGGTTCGGTCTAAATACTACTCTGTAAGAAAACTGGTACTGCTGGTTTGAGGGGAATCTTGTTTCTTTCATTTTTTGACTCATTTCCTGGGAGACTGTATGTCTTGGCTGGCAGTTCTCCCCTTCTCCCCCATGTATGCAGTAGCCACATGTTCTTGCCCATGCTCTTCATATTTCCATTATGCAGCTCAGAGTGATCTAGGAAGACTTGAAAATTTGTATGAAGGCGTTTGTAGTAGGGAGAGAGAAGAGTAGGCCATTTTGGAGGCTGCTAAATAACCTCTGCTTAATTAGTTGTATTCTGTCAGTGTGTGGAAATAACATGATAACCAAGGAAAGATCTCTGGAAAGATAAGCCTAATGAAGAGCAGTGTGTCATTCTGCCTGTGGGATGATTTACCAGTGAAATTCATTGTGCATAGTGTTAACACGATGGTAATAGATACATCTGGCGATTCTAGTTTAAGTTTGCTAAAGTTTTAACTTAGACCAGGCACAGTGGCTTATGCCTATGATCCTAGCAACTTGAGAGGCTGAGGCAGGAGGATCGCTTGAGTCTGGGAGTTTGAGACTAGCCTGGACAACAAAAATTTAGCCAGGTGAGGGGGCACATACCTGTAGTCACAACTATTCAGGAAGCTGAGGTGGGAGGATTACTTGAGCCCAGAAATTCCAGGCTGTAGTGAGCCATGATTGTGCCACTGCTCTCCAGCCTGGGTGGGCACCAGAGCAAATCCCTCACACCCTATCTCAAGAATTAAAATAAATAAGTTTAAATAAGCTAGGTAATTCCTCTTGCTTTTATTTCATACCCAGCAAATACTTGACCCAGTTTGCTTGTTTGTGTAGATTTTGTATAACAAAAGAATATATTATGTGGTCTACATAAATATTCTAGTCCATCTAGCATATTGTTATAAATTCATAACTATTTTAAGTGAATAAGTTTTATTTTTTAGTTAAATCAAAAAATTTAAAGAAGGGCAAAAATGAGGACTATTTTTAAAGAAGTAAGGAAAAGACTGGGGCATGGTAGCTCATGCCTGTAATCCGAGCACTTTGGGAGGCTGAGGTGGGTGGATTGCCTGAGCTCAGGAGTTCAAGACCAGCTTGGGCAATGTGACGAAACCCATTTCTACAAAAAATATCAAAAATCAGCTGGGCGTGGTGGCACACATGTAGTCCCAGCTTCTCAGAAGGCTGAGGCACGAGAATTGCTTGAACTGGGAGGCAGAGGTTACAGTGAACCAAGATTGAATTTCTACCTTTTGCATAAGTAGAATTTGATAAGGTATTCTTTGGTCTTAAAGCTCACATAAAAACTGAGGAAACAGGATTATTTCTGGGAATCATAGACTTTTAAAAATAGTACTATATCATCTTGTCTGTGAATTCATTTGGTGACTGTTTAAATTCAGGCTGTCAGCTATTAGTTTCAGGTAAGTTGAGGTTACATTAGCTTCATGGGTATATAATTGACATTTATCGGTCCCACTTTTGAGCTGTAGCATATAAGCTTTTAGATACCCTACTGATCCTTCACTTTAAAGACTGCATTTGCCTCAGTTAAAAAGAAACCATTTGCCTTCTTCAGGGCTTTAGGGTTAATATTGTGAAATGTCTGCAGTAGCATTTGTATGCATAGACGATAAATGTATTTTTACTCTTCTCCATTTCCAGATCCCATTTAAAGTTTGTGCCTCAGTAGTTAAACCAGTTTTGTTAAAAACTATAATCTTGTGATAGTGTTACTGCCATTAAAATGTTATCTGTATGAATTTTTTTAAAATATCACTGTTTTGGAGAACAGGTTAGATACTACAGCTTATAGATTTCAAAACCAGTAAATACAATAGGTTCATTTCTGATTGCAGGTTACTCTGTTTTTGAGTCTATATGTATAGCTAGGCAGGCTTATCTGATACTGTTCTGGGAGCTGGGGATACACAGGAAATAGGACATTCAGCCAAGCCCTCTTGGAGCTTACATTCTAGGGATATTTATTCATTGAAAATAAAAGGTGTGATGTGTCTATGTTCTGTTTCAAAAATAATATGTTCACAGTGTATTACTAGACCTGTCTCCTGTCTAGTTTCAGCACGTAGGTGGAGGAACATGCTGTAGAGTTTGTCATTAGCATATATTTACTTGTTTGTGGTATTTTGCTTTTTGTCATCTTTTGTTGAAATATGAGATAATGTTAAAATACAAGATAATGGTGTTAACATACGCAGGTTAGAATCAATCACAGCAAATGTCTGAGCATGTATTAGGATGTGTAGTTGACTGTGATGGGACTGGAGGTTCAAATGGGGAATAAAGTAACCATCCCTCTTCAGTGGGCTCACAGTGTTGTTAAGCAAGTGAGGCACATAAATAAAATAGATAAGTAATTCAGTTCAACAGATGCTGATTGTTGAGTGCCTGCTATGTGGTTGGAGACACTAGGATAGGCACTGGTAACGCGACAAATAGGACAGATGTCTGCCCTTGGGGAATTCACAGTTAAACCAGGTTAAGTCAATGAGGGAATTTTAATATGAAAAGTGCTATACATAGTAGGGTTTCCCACTCCAAGGTTGTAGGAGAGAGAGGCAGTGGAGGAAGAGCTGATTATAAAACCTTAAACAAGAAAAACAAGTTAGAGTTAGCCTGGTAAAAAGAGAGACAAGAGGGGCATAGAAAGAGCGTTTTGTATGGAAAGGACAACTTATACAATAGCGCAGAGGCAAAAGAGAGTTTGATATGTCCAGGGAAACTGCAGGTACTTCAATATGGCTGAATCGTGGAGTACTGTTGAGGAGTAGTGAGAGAGGAGGCTAGAGAAAGAAGGGTGAAGAAAATCATGAAGGACCTCTGGGCTTTATCCTGGGGGTTAGTTGGGAGTCATTGGGGAATACCAAACATTCGATTTTCACTTAAGGCAGATGATTGGATGCAAGGTGTGAAGCATGGATTGAAGAGGGAACTCATGTGAGGTGCCCAGTATTTGGAAAAGGTGTTAAGGAAAATCAGAGTGAGAAGCTAAAGAGAATTGAGACAAGGAAAAGGGCATTTGACCTTGGTCTTGAAAAAGAAGAGGACCTAGATCAAATGGGGAAAAAAGGAAACCTTTTTGAATAGATCATAAGAAGTGTGTAAAATGCAATAAAACATTTTAAAAAAAACAAAGTGTCAGCAAAGGTACATGGCATATTCCCAGTGTAGATTAATGGAGCAGTGGATTCCTGGGGAAGGTCTAGTTGGTGATAAAACTGGAGAGGTTAAGAATTTATCCATGGCAAATTCCACCCTTTTAGAGCAAGATGTCATGTCTACAAGGTCGTATTATAGATTCTGACTCTGGGGACAGCGTTCAGGAGGGCCAGGGTTGTTAGCAACAGGAGGGAGGCATGTTAAGATTTCAGAGTAGTAATTCGACCTGAATCTTTGCAAATCTGGCTTTGGTTTCCATATGTAAAAAGCCTCAATGTATTACCTTAATTATAACATTTTAAAGCTTCTTTGCTTCAATTTGCCTTATTTCTAACATTTAAAGTGCTTTTATGTGAAACATTCTAGGAACTTGAAACTTAACTTTAAATTCCACAGAATCTTGGTTTTCCCCCACTTATTCTCTGAGAAACCTATGTCATTCTGACCCCAAACAATTTTAAGAAGTATGCATATGGCAATTTACTTGCACACTCCCTTAGAGTATTCAGCTAGTATTTGTTTATGTGCCTTGTATTGAGCAAATGCATAGTAATTAGAAAAATCAGAAAATACAGTTTAAACCAAAAGAAGAAAGATAAAGTCACTGTTAACATATCATTATATATTCTAGATTATTTTCCACATGTGTATATACATACATTTAACAAAAAGGGGTCCTATTTGTAAACAACTTTGTAATTTAATAAGACTAGCTTTCTATGCTAATAAATAAATTGCTCTGTGTCCTCTGAATAATAGATTGGCGGGTGGGGTGAGGAAGAGCAGAATCTTACTGAGTAGTTAAATTTACAACCTTCCTGTTCTTGTCAGCTTCAGCATCAGACACGGCACAGCAGCCATCTGAAGAGCAAAGCAAGTCTCTTGAAAAACCAAAACAGAAAAAGAACCGCTGTTTCATGTGCAGAAAGAAAGTGGGACTTACTGGTAAGGACCTAGATCAAATGTTTAAAATTACGATGATGTGGCCGGGTGCGGTGTCTCATGCCTGTCATCCCAGCACCTTGGGAGGCCAGGGCGGGTGTATGACGAGGTCAGGCGTTTGAGACCATCTTGGCCAACATAGTGAAACCCCATCTCTACCAAAAAGACAAAAATTAGCCGGCGTGGTGGTGGGCTCCTGTAGTCCCAGCTACTCAGGAGGCTGAGGCAGGAGAATTGCTTGAACCTGGGAGGTGGAGGTTGCAGTGAGCTGAGATCGTGCCACTGTACTCCAGCCCAGGTGACAGTGCAAGACTCTCTCTCAAAAAAAATTAAGTTGATGTTTTGTAATAATACATAGTTTACTATTATTGGCTTCAATTGAGGTTGTTCCTGTTCCCTTGAGAGTTAATATTGGATATACTTCAGCTTCTGAATTTTTTTTAAGGAAATAAAAATAGCCTTGATTATGTACCTACAAGTGAAATGAATAGCTTTAAAAAAAATTCATTCCAGCTGAATTTAGAAGTATTAGACAAGTAAGATTAGTGTGCCAGATGCTGTGAAAGGTCAAAGATGTGACTCCTGCTTTCAAGGAGAGAATATTTTGAAGTACTTGGTTAGCTGTGTAGTCCTTTCTATATATAAAATAGGGCTAATTGCACATTGTTGTGTGGGTTCAGTGAGTTAAGACATGTAAGCAGTTAGCCCAGTGCTGCCACACAATAAGTAATCAATATATGTTGGCTACTGTAACATACCTATCAGATGCAGATGGTGGTGGGAGGGAGAAAGAAATGTTCAAAAGCATTTAGCAAAGAAAGTACATTAAGTGCAGTCAGATTGCTCTGGAGATTCATAGATGACAGTAACTAATTTACATTTAAAAATGGTAGTTCTTAGAGGCCCAGCAAGGAAAGGTTTGTGATGGCAGAATGTTTCAGTGCGTCTAGAATAGTGAGTAGGACCTATAACTGATGGAAATAGGGGCATTTCAGACAGAAAGGATAACTTGAAAAAAATGCACAGGGCATGTGCAGGGACCATGAATAGGGGAATGTGGCTGTGTAACACGTAATATGTGTAACACAAGAGTGTTGTGTACTGCAAGTACTGCAATCCAACAGAAATAAAGAAATAAAGGCTAAAAACATATACAGTTGACCCTTGAACAGCATGGGACTGTGTGGGTCCACTTAGAGTTTTTTCTAATATATTGGAAAAGTTTTTGGAGACTTGCTGCAATTGGAAAAACTCACAGATGAACTGTTTAGCCTAGAAATATATATATTTTTAATTAAGAAAAGTTAGGCATCTCTTGAATGTGTAAAATATATGTAGATACTAGTGTATTGTATCATTTATTACCACAGAATATGCACAAATCTATTATAAAAAATTTAAATTTTATCAAAACTTATCTATTCAACTGCAGATCATAAAGCCATTCATAGTCAAGAGAAATGTAAACAAATGTAAAGATGTAGATTCAGTGATAGCGGCATAAAAGTTACCATAATATATACTGTACTTCCCTAATAATTTCATAGCCCCTCCTACTGCTGTTGCAGTGAGTTCAGGTACTGCAGGTATCCACTTAAAATGTCATGAGGCACTAATCACCTCTGTGGCAGCCGTTTATCTCCGTAGTAAATTGCCTAGCACAGTAAAAGGTAATCTCTTGTGGTTCTCATGTATTTTTCATCTTGTTTAATGCAATACTATAAACTTTGAATAATACCATAAGACTCATACAGAGTGCCACTAGTGATACTGGAAGTGCTCCCAAGAAGCAGAGAAAAGTCACAACATGACAAGAAAAGGTTGGATTGCTTGGTGTGTTCCATAGATTGAGGCCTGCAGCTGCAATTCTGCCATTTCAAGAAAAATGAACAATGTCTGCCATTTCAAGATAAATGAATTCGGTGTAAGGACTATTTTTTAAAAAAAAAAAAAAAGAAAGAAAGAAAAGAAAGTGTGTGAAGCCGTCTCTGCAGCTATGCCAGCAGGCACGGAAACCTTGTACTTTTTTATGAAATATCTTTTTATTTTGTGTTGACAATGCAGCTTTTATGTAGGTGCAGGATTGCTATAAAGGCATACCTGTAGATTATAATATAATTCAAGAAAAAGTAAAGTCATTATATGACAACTTACAGATTCTAAAGCTGGAGACTTTAATACCAACAAAAGATGGTTTGATTTTTTTTCTTTTTTTAATTGAAATTGAGTCTTGCTCTGTCACCGAGGCTGGAGTTCAGTGGCATTATCTTGGCTTATTGCATCCTCTGCCTCCTGGGTTCAAGTGATACTCCTGCCTCAGCCTCCTAAGAAGCTGGGATTATAGGCATGTGCCACCGTGCCAGGCTAATTTTTGAATTTTTTTTTTTTTTTAAGTAGAGATGTGGTTTCACCATGTTGGCCAGGGTGGTCTCAAACTCCTGACCTCAGGTGATCTGCCCACCTCAGCCTCCCAAGGTGTTGGGATTATAGGCGTGAGCCACTGTGCCTGGCCACTTTGGTAATTTTAGAAAAAGGTTTGGCTTATAAAAAGTCAAGATAATGGGAGAAACAGCTGCCAAAAAAGAGGAAGCAGATAAGTTCCTAAACTACGTTAAGAAAGTCGTTGGAGAAAGAGTATCTGCCTGAATAAGTGTTTAATGCAGACAAAAGTGCCCTATTCTGGAAAAAAAAAAGAAATCACAAAGACATTTATAAATAAGGAAGAAAAGTGAATACTACGACTTAAGGCAGGAAGAGAGAGTCTAATTTTACTGTTTTGCACAAGTGCAATTGGGTTTACGATCAGGACTGCCCTTACCTATAAAGTTGCTAACCCCTGAATCTTGAAGGGAAAAAGATAAAGATAAACACCAGCTGCCAGTCTTTTGGTTGTACAAGAAGAACACCTAGACAATGTGAACCCTTTTTCATGGTTGGTTACATTAATGCTTTGTCCCTGAAATCAGAAAGTACCTTGCCAGTAAGGGACTGCCTTTTAAAGTTGTTGTTTTTGAGATGGAGTTTCATTCTTGTTGCCCACGCTGGAGTGCAGTGGCGCAATTTCTGTTCACTGCAACCTCCTCCTCCTGGGTTCAAGTGATTCTCCTGCCTCAGCCTCACGAGTAGCTGGGATTAGAGGCGTACTCCACCATGCCCGGTAAATTTTTTGTATTGTTAGTAGAGACAGGGTTTCACTATGTTGGCCAAGCTGGTCTCAAACTCCTAATCTCAGGTGATCTGCCCACTTCGGCCTCCCAAAGTTCTGGGATTATTATAGGCCTGAGCCACAGCGCCCAGCCTAACGTTGTTTTGATATTGAACAGTTCCCTGGCCACCCAGAACCTCATAAGTTCAGCACTGAAGGCATCAAAGTGATAGGCTTGCCCCCAGACAAGCATCTCTAATTCAGCCTCTAGGTCAATAGAGAGAACATCATACCACTGAAGATACCATTATTGTTTAGACAAAGATATGAAAGCTATCAAGCCCGAAACAATACATTCCTATGGGAGAAAACTGTGTCAGTGTGTTGTGCATGACTTCACAGGATGGAAATCATGATAGAGATTGTGAATACGGCACGAAAGGTAGGGGATTAAGAATTTCACGACATAGATCTTGGAGACATTGAGGAGCGAATAGACACCAAACCAGAGGAATTACAGAAGATGACTTGATGGAGATGACTGCTATCAAACCAGTGCCAGACAGTGAGGAAGAAGACCTAGAAGCAGCAGTGCCAGAAAACAAATTGACGTTAGACTGACAGAAGGGGTCTGATTATTCAAGATTGCTTCTCACTTTTGCAACATGGACTCTTCGCTGATCAGAGAGAACTAAAACTAAAGCAAATGGGGGAAGAAGGATTGGTACCACATGGAAACATTTTTAGAGAAACAAAAAAGCAGAAAAGTCAGAAATTACATTGTATTTCCATAAAGTTACACCAAGTATGTTGGCCTTTCCAGCCACCCCTTTTACCTTCTCCACCTCTGCTAACCCCGAGACAGCAAGACCAACTCCTCCTCTTCCTCTGCCTGAAGACAAGGATGAAAACCTCTATGATGATCGACTTTCACTTATATATTTTCTCTTCCTTGTGATTTTCTTAGTAACATTTGCTTTTCTCTAGCTTACTTTAAGAGTACATTATATATTAATAATACATATAACATAAAATCATATAACAAAATATGTTTGTTGACTGTTACCAGTAAAGCTTCTGGTTAATAGGCTATTAATAGCTTAAGTTTTGGGGGAGCAAAAAGTTATAGTTGGATTTTTGACTTGTTAGAGGGGTCTGCATGCCTAAACCCAGCATTCTTCAAGGGTCAACTGTACTGTGGTTAGTTAGAAAGTAGTGGCAGCTATAGATACAATTTATTGTTTACCATGTGCCAGGCACTGTGCTGAATACTTTGCATAAAAATTGGACTTACAGAGAAGAGTAAATAAGATTTTGAGCAAAGGCATGCTTTAGGTACATTATTTCTGGTTAAGGAATGGGTTGGAGATTAAAGAGAAAGGAAGTTAGAGTTTAATATCACAGATGCTTCAAGGCCAGGCACGGTGGCTCACGCCTGAAATCTCAGCACTTTGGGAGGCCAAGGTGGGAGGATTGCTCAGGCCAGGAATTTGAGACCAGCCTGGGCAACATAATGAGACCTCCTCTTTAAAAGAGAAAAAATTTAAAAAGATATTTCAGATTTGCCCGTACCTTAGCACATGTATATTTAAAGAATACAAACATGGCCCAGTGCAGTGGCTCACACCTGTATTCCCAACACCTTGGGAAGCCAAGGTGGGAGGATCACCTGAGGCCGGGAGTTTAAAACCAGCCTGGACTACATAGTGAGGCTCAGTTTCTACAAAAAAATTTTTAAAATCAGCTGGACATAATGGCATGTGCCTGTAGTCCCAGCTACTCAGAAGGCTGAGGTGGGAGGATTGCTTGAGCCCGGGAGGTTGAGGCTGCAGTGAGCTATGATTGTGCCACTGCATACCAGCCTGGGTGACAAAGTGAGACTGTATCCAAAAAAAACATACTAGACATTTTAAAATATACATATTTAATATTGAAGATAAACTTTCTAAATCTCACAAACCCTCAGACTTTATGATTAGAAGGCTGAGATTTAGTAATTTTCATTCTGTCCAGTCTCTCAGTCTAATACAGTGTTGTTTGCTTCATTTTTCATTCATTATTATGAAATTACAAATATGTTTTTGAAGTCAAAACTGTGGCAAAGGAAGTTAACATCAAATATTAATGTTTAAAATACTGATTCCTATGCTCCATTTCCAACAATTGTATCATACCGTAAAATTCTAATTTGGAGGAGCAGGACCAGTTTTATATAAATACTGTCTGCACCCATTACATCTTGATTTTGGCTTTATCTGGGCATTTCCTTAAAATTAAGTAGCGTTTATTGTGTGTTTTACCATATGTTCAGCAATAAATTAATTCCTCATTTAATCCTTAAAATATTATTCCAAAATTACAGATGCAGAAACAGGCTCAGAGAGGCTAATTTGCCTTCATTAGTAAGTAGGTTCACACTGAGGCCGTCGAACTCTAAATCCCATGCTCTTTACCTCTCAGCTGCAGCACAAGTCACATCTCCATTGGAGGTTAGCAGAGAAAAGCAAATATTGAAGCTGTGTTCTTTGTTAACAGTTCTTTCAGAGGTATTATTTGATCTTTCTTAAATAAATGCTACGACTGCCTCTGACAGTAGGCTTATTTTCACCTTGTAGTGTTTGGCTTTGAAAAATGTTTTACATTTTCAATCTAGTAACTGTGTTTTTTGATAAGAAGTAATTGTGGCCATATTACAGGTGAAGAAACAAATTCAGAGACTTGCTCTAGTGCAATCCTACCTTTGTAGATAGGAACAAGAAATGAAGCTCTCAGATAGTGAATAAGAATGTAGTTTGTGAGACTGTGTATTTAGAATGATTCTTTAGTTTACATTGCTGCCCTAAATATATTGTGCTGTTCAGTATTAATTATTATGCCAAAGACCTTAATAGTTCACCCTTCAATCCAACTCATGTCTGTGCATTACTCCATTTTCAGGGTTCGAATGCCGGTGTGGAAATGTTTACTGTGGTGTGCACCGTTACTCAGATGTACACAATTGCTCTTACAACTACAAAGCTGACGCTGCTGAGAAAATCAGAAAAGAAAATCCAGTAGTTGTTGGCGAAAAGATCCAGAAGATTTGAACTCCTGCTGGAATACAAAATCCTTTGAGCATCTGCAAACTAAAAATTGACTTGAGGTTTTTTTTTTTTCCTAGTCATTGGGAATGTAGAGCAGTGTATCTTGCATAGACCTTTTAATCATGCATGTCATCAAAAGAATAGATTTTTGTTTTGAAAATGACTCTGAACATTTATTTCCATTGCAATTTCTGTGGTTGAGAAGACTTAAACTTTACAAGTATTATCCTTTTAAGATCATTTTAATTTTAGTTGAGTGCAGAGGGCTTTTATAACAAACGTGCAGAAATTTTGGAGGGCTGTGATTTTTCCAGTATTAAACATGCATGCATTAATCTTGCAGTTTATTTTCTCATTGTGTATGTATATATCGCTTTTCTCTGCAGCACGATTTCTCTTTTGATAATGCCCTTTAGGGCACAACTAGTTATCGGTAACTGAATGTATCTTAATCATTATGGCTGCTTCTGTTTTTTCATTAACAAAGGTTATTCATGTGTTAGCATATAGTTTCTTTGCACCCACTATTTATGTCTGAATCATTTGTCACAAGAGAATGTGTGCCGATGAGATTCTAAGTTTGTGTGTTTAAACTTTTTTTTGAGCGAGGGAAGAAAAAGCTGTATGCATTTCATTGCTGTCTACAGGTTTCTTTCAGATTACGTTCATGGGTTTGTGTGTATACAATATGAAGAATGATCTGAAGTAATTGTGCTGTATTTATGTTTATCCACCAGTCTTTGAGTAAATAAAAAGGAAAACCAGAATGCTGTCTTGTATTACTTTTTCTCTTCTTTCTGGTAGTTTATTTTATTTTTTGGTCTTTTAGTTTACTATCTTCCTAATTTTGTAAGAGAACTATCATTATTTGTCTCACATCTGCTTGTGACTAAGCTTATGATCATAAATTGTAATTTTGTTTTCCTCTTGAGTTGAAGACCGGAGCATATCTTTAAAGACAAGCACTCCTCTCTGTTACTTAAATGTACTTTCTAGTCCTTGTCTGATTCTCTTTTCTGGACTCACACACTCAATTAACATCTAATAGAAGCTTCTTTTTCTTGTAGGATTAGAGAAATTTTAAGAGTATAATTCAAACTGCAAACCAGTTGTAGAATTGCAGAGTAGAACGACCCTTGAGATCATTTGTCCTATGGTTTTCAAATGTGTCTGGTAACCAGACTTTTTAAAAACATTAAATATTATATAAAACAGATGAAGGCAGTAATTTTACAATATAAATTTCTCAGTTTAAAATTTATGTACATGTTCTATGTAAATAAAGGATGATTTAACAAAAAAATCTGTGAATTGATCACATTAACATGAAAAAGAATAGACTGTTAAACTAAAGTAATAGAATTTACCCATTCATAAGAAAAAAGTAACAATAAATGAAGACTAGAAAGAAATTTCCTTAAGCTGATAGTTCTTTGTGAAATCAATGAGCCAAACACAAAACCAAGCATCAACCCAAAGGAGGAAACTTGCTTCCTTTTAAAGTCAGAAACAGGCCAGGCGTGGTGGTTCACACCTGTAATCCCAGCACTTTGGGAGGCTGAGGTGGGTGGATCACAAGGTCAAGAGATCAAGACCATCCTGGCCAACCTGGTGAAACCCTGTCTCTACTAAAAATACAAAAATTAGCCGGGCGTGGTGGCACGTGCCTGTAGTCCCAGCTACCCGGGAGGCTGAGGCAGGAGAATCACTTGAACCCAGGAGGTGGAGACTACAGTGAAGCGAGATCGTGCCACTGCAGTGACAGCCTGAGAACAGAGCAAGACTCCTCAAAAAATAAAAAGATGACTGCCTGCTAATACTGCATACTATTCAAAACTGTTTTGGAGATTATAGCCAGTGGAGCAAGACAAGACAGAAAAATGGTAAGATGTAGCACTTATTATTTGTACATTATTGTTTTTATAGAAAAATCCCAAAACTACTAGAAACAGGATTTAGTTAGGTAGCTAGATACAGGATTAGGTTTTAGAAGAGAGCTGGCATTTCTTTACACCAGTTGCCTAGAAAACGAGAAAACACCATTTGACAGTAATATCAGAATATTGATTACCCACGAAATTGACAATACATGTTGATGGCCTTGTCAAGAAAGAATTCTAAAACATTAAGGAATAGTAAATAAGACCTCGGTAAATTAGATGTTAGTGGATAGGAAAACAGCATCATTAAAAATGTCTTTTGTCCTTCAATAGACATAGATTCAAAGTAATCCTAATCAGAATTCCACTAGGTTTTTTTTCATGGAGCTTGTTTAGTTGTTTCTAAAAGTAAAAGTAAAAAGAGCAAAAGGCTAGACCATTTCAGAAAAGATCAGGGAGACAGGGACTTGTCCTGCTAAATGTCAGAACTCACTGTGAAGCCTTGTTAATTAAAATAGCATGTTATAAGCTGATGGGGTCAGACAGAAAACCCAGTTGAATAGATTGCCCAGAAAAAGACCTATGCAGGGACTGAACTTTGGTATAAGAGAGAGGTGGCACATTCCATTGAGGAAAGGAGACTGTTCGATAATTAGAGCTAGAATAATTGGTTTTCTGTGTGAAAAAAACCATAACTTACGCCATGGAAAAAGGTTAAGGACTTAAATGTAAAACAAAACTTTAAAACTGAGAGGAAAAGATGGCTGCCTGTTAGACCTTAAGACTTCTTGGCCAGGCACAGTGGCTAATGCCTGTAATCCCATGATTTTTGGAGACTGAGGTGGGCAGATCAATAGTTCTGGCCAACACTAAGAAACCTTGTCTCTACCAAAAAATACAAAAATTAGTCAGGCTCAGTGGCCCATGCCTGTAATCCCTGCTGCTCAGGAGGCTGAGGCAGGAGAATTGCCTGAATCCGGGAGGTGGAGGTTGCAGTGAGCCCATATTGTGCCACTGCACTCCAGCCTGGGCAGCAGAGCAAGACTCCATCTGAAAAAAAAAAAAAAAAAAACTTAAAACACAAAGCATTAACTATAAAAGCATTATTATTATTTTGAGATGTAGTCTTGCCCTTGTCACCCAGGCTGGAGTGCAATGGCACGATCTTGGCTCGCTGCAACCTCCGCCTCCCGGATTCAAGCGATTCTCCTGCCTCAACCTTAGCCTCCCGAGTAGCTGGGATTACAGGCACCCACCACCACACTCGGCTAGTTTTTGTATTTTTAGTAGTTTTTAGTAGACCATGGGGTTTCACCATGTTGGCCAGGCTGGTCTCAAACTTCTGACCTCAGGTGATCTGTCTGTCTTGGCCTCCCAAAGTGCTGGGATTACAGGTGTGAGCCACCATGCCTGGCCTATAAAGGCGTTATTAATGAATTTGTCTATTAAAATGTTTTATTCTCTGAAACACATTAAAGTATCTTCAAAGAACGTGAAAAGAAGTTACAGCGTGGGAGAAATGACACTGCAAATGAAGAGTACAGTGAGATACCATTTTATACCTAGTCAACAAAAATTTAAAAATCTGTGAATATCTAGTGTTGGCAAATTGCTACGTGTTCTCATGCATGGCTGGTGTTAGTGGAAAATGGTTCAATCCTGGAGAAAGTTTGATACTACCTTTTAAAGTGGAACTTTTACATACCCAATAATCCAGAAATTGCACTCCCAAGTGCATACCCAGGAAAAACTTGCACATAGATAAATGGGGGACCAGTGCAGGAAGTTTTATAATGCTGTTTACAAAAGCAAAAACCCAGAAACAACTAAAGTCTTCAAATCCCCACTGAAGAACAGTGGATGAATATAATGTGATATATTCACATGCTGGAATAATACACAGTAACCAAAACTGATCCATAGTGACACAACAAAATAGAAGCATAGTATACAAAATAGTCTTCAAGTATAGTAGGCTTTAGAAATACAGGAAGTACAGTATAGTAAGCAAAACGTCTCAAAATACGCAACATGCTCACCTATGTACACTTAAAGATGCATCTGCATGTAATAGATTTTATGTGAACAGAAAGCAGGATGGTGATGAAATTCACAACAATGTCTTGAGAGGAGGCAGGGATGTTCTAGTAAGTGGTCCTGTACGTTCAAAGCTCCAGCTGTCTGCATTCAATTTGTATTTCTTTTTAAAATTGTCACACACACAAACATTCACAGTCTTCCAGTTCCCCTACACCTAAATACTAACGCCGTCAATCGAGTTCTCTCGTAGGCCGGGCGCGGTGGCTCAGGCCTGTAATCCCAGCACTTTGGGAGGCCAAGGCGGGCGGATCACGAGGTCAAGAGATCGAGACCATCCTGGCCAACATGGTGAAACCCCGTCTCTACTGAAAATACAAAGATTAACTGGATGTGGTGGCGCGCGCCTGTAGTCCCAGCTACTCGGGAGGCTGAGGCAGGAGAATTGCTTGAACCTGGGAGGCGGAGGTTGCAGTGAGCCCAGATCGCGCCAGTGCACTCCAGCCTGGCGCCTGGCGACAGAGTGAGATTCTGTCTCAAAAGAAAAAAGAGTTCTCGCCTACTTCAACCTTCCATACTCATCTGTCTGGGATGTTTGTGCTCAAGTCTGGTGCACTGTCCTCTCTCCTCGTTATCCTAGAAGCTAACTTGTGCTGCACAGTGCAGTCTTGAAATGATTTCTTCAAGAACAACTCAAAAGCCATGTTTGACGTGAAAACAGTTCTTACTAAACTGACAATGGCTGACCTTCCCCTTTCTCATAGAGTTTCCAGAACATCTAAACAGATACTCTTGGGAATTTAGGAAAGGACACTTTGTCGTGGCATTTTTTCAGAGACTGGCTTCCTGGCCATTTTTCCTTCTTTTTATTAACACATGAGCATCAAGATTAATTCAGAAGGCCAGTAGAATGCAAAGTGAGAATGTGGAGCTGGGAGACCATGTAACTAATGAAAGATGTTAACATCTGGAATGAAATCAAAGACTACATAAAGACTCTTGAAACATAAGCAATTATAGTAAGATTGCAGGATACAAGATTAATACAAAAAAAAGCCAACCAAAAAGCTTAATATGTAATACAAAAGCCAATGGCTTTGCTCTATACTGGCAATGAAAAATTAGAAGTTAAAAACTTTCACATTAGCACCAATAAGAGGGAATGCTAAGATATAAACCTAATAAAATATGACAAGATCTGTGTGAGGAAGGTGACAAGACTCATGAAGGAAATCAAAGATCATTTCAATAATAGCTATTCAGTGATAGGAAGAGTCAATATTGTCAGTTCTTCCCAAGGTAGCCTGTAAGTTTAATGTGATTTCAGTCAAAATTCTAGCATGTTATTTTGTGGATGGCAACAAAGTAATTCTGAAGTTTTTTTTCCTTTGAGATGGAGTCTTGCTGTGTCACCCAGGCTAGAGTTCAGTGGCTCAATCTTGGCTCACTGCAACCTCTGCCTCCTGGGTTCAAGCGACTCTTGCCTCAGCCTCCCGAGTAGCTGGGATTACAAGCACCTGTCACTGCAGTGTATGTTAAAATGTCCATACTACCCAAAGTAATCTACAAATTCAATGCAATCCCTAGCAAAATTGTCATGATATTTTTCACAGAAACAAAAATTTCTAAAACATGGATGGAACCACAAAAGACCCTGAGTAGCTAAAGCAATCTTGGGCAGAAAGAACAACACTATCTGACTTCAACATCTACCACAAAGCAGCCAGGCGTGGTGGCTGCTGCCTGCGATCCCAGCACTTTGGGAGGATTGCTTGAGCCCAGGAGTTTGACATCAGCCTAGGCAACATAGCTAGACTCCATCTCTCTCTCTCTCTCTCTCTCTCTCTCTCTCTCTCTCTCTCTTTCTGTGTTTGTGTGTGTGTGTATGTATATATATATATGTGTGTGTGTATATATATATATATGCCAGACATGGTGGCAGATGCCTGTAGTCCCAACTATGCGGAAGATTAAGGCGGGACGACCACTTGAGCCGCTGGGAGCATGAGGATTGATCACCACTGAATTCCAGCCAGAGAACAGAGCAAAACCCTGTCTCTAAAGCAGAGAAAAACAAAACAAAATGGATCTACTGTATAGGTATAGTAATCAAAACAATATGGTACTAGCATAATAACAGACATATTGAACAGAACAGGGAGCCCAGGAATAAATTCACACATTGACGGTAAATTGATTTTTTACAAAGGTATTGAGAATGCCTAATGGGGAAAGGACAGTCTCTTCAATGAATGACATTGGGAAACCTGTATATCCACACGGGAAGAAAGGAATTAGACCCTTCTCTCACACCACATAGAAAAGTCAACTCAAAATGGATTAAAAATGTAAACTGAAGACCTGAAACTGTGAAACTAGAAGAAAACAGGAAAAGCTCCATGACATTGGTCTGGGCAATGATTTTTTGGATATGAATCCAAAAGCACAGGCAGCAAAAGCAAATATAGACAGATGGGATTATATCAGGCTAAAAAGCTTCTGCGTAGCCAAGGAAACAATTGACAAGTGAAGCGGAAGCCTGTGGAGTGCGAGAAAATATTTGCAAACCACACATCTGATAGGGAGTATGAATCTAAAATATATAATGAAGTCAAACAACTCAACAGTAAGAAAACAACCTGATTTTTAAAACATGGGTAAAGGGTATGAACAGACATTTCTCGAAAGACAGAAAAATGGCCAGTAGGTATATGAAAACATGCTCAACATCATTATCAGAAAAGGGCAAAATAAAACCACAATGAATATCATCTCACACCTGTTAGAGTGGCTATTATCAAAAAGACAAAAGATAACAAGTGTTGCAGAGGGTGTGGAGAACAGGGAACCCTTGTGCTTTGTTGGTGGGATGTAAATTAGTACAGCCATGATGGAAAACAGTATAGAGGTTTCTCAAGAAATTAAAACTAGAGCCACCATGTGATTTAGCAATCCCTCTGCGGAGTATATATCCAAAGGATATCAAATCAGTATGTCAAAGAGATACCTGCAACTCCAAGATCATTGTAGCATTATTCACAACAGCCAAGATACGAAATCAACCTGAGTGTCCATCAGCAGATGAATGGATAAACAAAAGACATATATACGCAATGGAATACTGTTTAGCCATAGAAAGAAATCCTGTCATTTACGACAACATGGCTGAAGCTGGAGGACATTAATTAAATGAAATAAACCAGAGGCAGAACAACAAATACTGCATGATCTCACTTCTATGTGGAATCACAGAAAAAGCTGAAGTCAGAAGTAGAGTAGAATGATGGTTACTAGGGACCACGGGCTGGGAGGTTGGGGAGATATTGGTCAAAGCCCACAAAATTTCAGATAGGAGGAATAAGTTCAAGAGATCTATTGGACAATATGCTGACTATAATTAATAACAATGTGTTTTTTTTTTATGGAGTCTCACCGTTGCCCAGGCTGGAGTGCAGAGGCACGATCTCAGCTCACTGCAACGTCTGCCTCCCCAGTTCAAGCGATTCTCTTGCTTCAGTCTCCTGAGTGGCCAGGACTACAGGCGCATGCCACCATGCCCAGCTAATTTTTTGTATTTTTAGTAGAGACAAGGTTTCACCATGTTAGCAAGGATGGTCTCGATCTCCTGACCTTATGATCCACCCGAGGCCTCGGCCTCCCAAAGTGCTGGGATTACAGGCATGAACCACCACACCCAGCCAATTTTTGTATTTTTTTAGTAGAGACAGGGTTTCGCCATGTTGGCCAGGCTGGCCTCGAACTCCTGACCTCAAGGTGATCCACCTGCCTTGGCCTCCCAAAGTGCTGGGATTACAGGTGAAAGCCACCACACATGGCCTTATTATATTCTTGAAAATTGCCAAGAGAGTAGATTTCAAGTGTTCTCAAGACAAAAAAATGAAAAGTGAGGTAATGTTTACGTTAAGTAGCTCAACTTAGCCATTGCAGAATGTATAGCTATTTCAGAATGACATGTTTTATGTGATAAATATGTATAATTTTTGTCAACTAAAAAAGTGAAAAAAATTTTCCAGGTGTTGTCCCAGATAGCCTCGAGATTGGAGCACACCTGACGGTCGCAGTCAGAATTCTGGTGAGGAGGGTGTCAGGACAGAACGCTCTCATCACACAGGATGCTCTTAGGGTCGATCTAGTTCCCTTGGTGCGTGTTATACTTTTTGTACGTTAGTGATGAGGAGGTAAGGAAGAGGAAAACAGGGTTGCTGACGTTTATTGAGAACTCTCTGTGTGTCCCATAATATGCTGAGATTCTTTGCAGGACTTTTCTTATTTGACCTTCTAAACAACCTTCCAAGGCAGGTATCATTTTCCATTTCATTTTCCAATGCATGAAATTAAGATTTGGTGATGTACAGTAACCTAAACCCAAACTCAATGTGAACGTTCTAGAGAGAGAATTCACATCTTTCTTATCTGAAATCTTAACATACATATTATTTTACTACATGTAGTTTTCTTTTGTTCAACATCTAGGAAAGGGGCCACAAGGAAAAATCATGCCTAACCAACCTTAGAGAGAGAGAGTGTGAGAGACTGAGAGAGAGAGACAGACAGAGACGGGGATTTTAGTGTGCATTTATTGTTGACAAACTAAACAATGTTTGCAGAGAGGCACTGAGGATGATCTATTCAGCTATGCCAAACAGGTTGAATACAGAGGTTGTAAACTTACGTGTCAACACTCCTCTGCATTCCTGGGAGCAGAGGGTGGGACCCACAGCTGCGGGTCAAAAAGGCACTAAACATTTGGCTGAGAGAAAAAGGAACAATTCAGATGGGAAAGCTATTGAATATCTATTTAGTTGTAAGAAAATTAGAAGTATTTTGTTGAAATCACCGTGAAGGAGAATCTGGAAAGTGGCTCCTGCTTTGATAACAGTGACTGAGACTTCACTGTATGGCACACGTAATGAAGTCAGATGTCAATCTGCTTTGATAACAGTGACTGACGCCTCACTGTATGGCACACGTAATGAAGTCAGATGTCAATCTGCTTTGATAACAGTGACTGACGCCTCACTGTATGGTACACGTAATGAAGTCAGATGTCAATCTGCTTTGATA